>SKCR01000010.1:0-79842 GCA_019454045.1 Zanthoxylum bungeanum
CAATGAGAATATCCTCAGTATAATTAATTAATATGAGAAAGTCCTCTCACCTCCTGAATTATCACGTCACATTAAAAGAAAATTATTGCTTCTCTCCTTTATTATTTTCAAAAATCATAAATTTATATTATATGTTTGTGTTAATATTGGTGTGTATTAAGAAGTAAAAAAATACAGATATTAATTTTACTCTTCAAGTACATGTATTTCATAAAAGAATATGATAACAACATGATGAATAAACTTATAATGAAATATTACAAAATTTAATTAAATACTTTATATACATATCTTATGGACATTTAATAACTTTCCAATTCAAATAGTAGTGAAAATATTGTAATATATTGACTTGTTTTTTTCATCATAAATTATAGTACTACTAACATTTACCCCCTAGTATTTTCATTCTTCTCGATAGAGATTTCTTCTCAATAAAAGATTAATTTTTCCTTTTATACCATACACCTCTAACTCTAATTGACATGCTAAATTACTCTTTAAAATATGTCAATGTAACAATAACTTAATTATATAGGATATTACTTAAAAAGGAAACATATGAATGTTATAAAATGAATTGGGATATTCTTGAAAAAAATGTGAAAACTCTAATTTTATATAAATAAATAATAAACATTAAGGGTATTAAAGATATTTTCATATAGACTAATGTGAATTAGAAATATTACTTGAGAAATGAGGGAAAAATAAATGAGACATATATTAAGGATGCATTAGGTAGAAAGTATTGCACGGAGAGTCTAACCTAACTTATTGTAATACCCCATTTATCATGACATGTCTATTATGATCATTTCGTTCATGTACGATAAGTTATTATGCATATAATAATGTTTTAATGGATTTGAAATCTTGTAACCATTCTCCGGAGTTCGTAATAATTTTTCCGAAATTTCAATAAATTTTTCAATTTATCCACTTTCATACACAACCCTTCATATCTTGACCATATCTTGGCTGCAGATATCCTTTTTCAGCGATTTTGGTACCGTTGGAAAGCTCATACACAATGCCACAACCTGTTTACTAAATATTTTCTTAAATGTCGAGCGAAAGTAAGTCAAATTTGGATTTTAATTCAAGCCCATTGTATTGTGACGGGATTTGTAGCACACTTTAACATGTGACTTTTAAATATTATTACTTTAAAGTGTAAAAATCTATCAAATGTGGCTAATATAAATTCTCTATCTCTCCTTCATCCCCCACCATTCTCACTTCTCCTCTCTATTTTTTCTCCATTTTTAGGTTTCTTCATAAAAGCTTCTCAAAGTTTGAATCTTGGGCGATTTTCTTACAATTTCTTGAGCAATTGAGCTCATGTAAGCTTCTCCTTCTTGCTCTACAAGTCTCCAAGTAATCCAATCATGATTTTGTAAGCTTAGTGTGAAACCCATGGAAAACCCATGCATGACCCATGTCTATTTTTGCATGAAAGTGTTAATTATAACTTTGATTATGTTTAATTTATTGAGTATTGTCACTAGTGGTGCAAGATATGATATGAGCTAGAACATAGGGTTTGGGTTGGATGATGCCATTAAATCCCTTGTGTTTTTTTACGGGAATGGGGACGTGATGAAGATTTGAGAGATGTCTATATTGAATATGGTATTGTGGTAGTATTAGTCTTGCCAAAAGAGTTGGCATTGGTGAAATGAGAGCAGCCCTAAAATCGGGCTTGCGTCGCGACACGAACCAAAATGGAACTCTCTGTTGGATAATTATGACCCATAGCATCACTATTTTGTACAGAACATGATGTTGTTGTACAAATTAACTATGTGACAAAGGAAATTGCTCTTTTATCATTAGTAATTGGATTACTCGAATATATAAATGATAAAAGTCCTTATGATTAGTTCCAGATTAATAAGATATGAGACAATATTAATCCACAAATGTTTAATCATTAAATATCCCTAGTCGCAGTATTATCGAGACTGGACATCGATAATGCAGAATAGGCTAGTATTACACTTGTGCGTGTTATGAAAGCGTAACGGCATAGTTCTCATATATTTGGGTATTGGATACTCATGCAAGTGTAATAGGAGGTTCTGTTTACCAATGGTACGGAAATAGCTTCGCTCTGGATAGACCCCTCGGAATCCCATTGATAGTATGACTATGTGTCTATGGGAGTCCGAATCAGAGTAGGTGTATTTGGTCTTAACCTGAGACTTGCATCGCTAATACTTGTGACAATCAATATACTTTGGTTTTGGTCGTCCAAGGCTTTAACATGTTCTGTGTACGCCTCTTCTGGGTATACTGAGAATCGTAGTGTATTGGGTGTGATGTCAAGATGGAAGTATCACTTCAGTCATATGGAGATGATGATCACGCAGGGATACAGAACTGGTACTCTAAGTGCTATAGCCATCGGGGAAGTATGACTAGGTCATGACTTTCCGATCATAAAGAGACTAGTTGCTTGTGATCCGATATATGCTTCGTACGGGGCATACACAACTCCAGCCTCAGGTCTTGCATGTGACATCCGATACTGGATCGTAATACGCAATACTACGTATACTACGTCTGACAAAGATCTTGTATTCCGTAACAGAATATTTCTGGAGAATTTGATAGACACTGTGCTTTGCTAGAAGCCAACCATGTCTTGTAAATTGGTAAATGTGTGTACCGGGTACGCACGTGTTCAGATAGTTCGATGACCGAATTTACTACCAACATATCAAGGGATCTCTTGGGTCGCATCCCAAAGATTCACCGATGATGTTTGACTCAAACAATATTAATCTGTGATTAATTAAGAGAGAATATTAATATGGGATTAATAAAGAGAGAAAATTAATCTGTGATTAATTACGGCAAGAATTAATTTGGGATTAATTATCAGAGAAATAATTAATCTGTGATTAATTGCGTCGAGAATTTATCTGGGATTAAATTCGTCGAGAGGAGAGAACGTGGTTAATTTGGAATTAATCGGTAAAATAAATTTAATAGTTAAATTAGATTTTACTATTTAATTTATTTAATTGGGCTAAATAATATATTAGATATAATAATTGAAATTGGATTTCAATGTGAAATTAAATTGGATTTTAATTTTAGCGCACAAATTAATTTGGAATTAATTCGCGAGCGATTTTCGTAATAATTTTACTGGGTATTATTATTTAATTAAATTGGATTTAATTATATCGGGACGGAAAATTCGTTTAATCGGATTAAACGAATCCGAGCCCGAAATGTGTTGAGCAAGCCCACTTGAATTTTGAATTTAAAGTGTGTGGCCCACTTCACTTACATCATTAGTCATTTTTAATGATTGATATGAGTGATGTGTTTTGGTGGAAACTTGTAAAACACTTTTTATCTTTTTGTAATAAAAAGTACAATTAATGAATTATTCATTATTTTTTATTTTGGCCGAGCAATTAATTTCAAGTCTTTAGAAGATTTGGCCGAAATGGACTAAATGAATTGCTGGCCGAATGAAAGATATAAAAAGTGCTCTCTCTCTCTCTCCTTTGGCCGATTGAATGGAACGGCCTCTGACATTTGCTATTACTTTTTCATTTAATGCCAATATGCCATTTATTATTTTAATATATATATGAATGAGCAAAACGCTTTTTGACTAACTGACCTTGCTTTTCACTTTTGGCATGTGGTAATTAATTGAAAAACATATAGAGGCACTGTCTTCTCTAAAAAGCAAATGGCGAAAATGAGAGAGTATTTGCTCTCTGGTTCATTTTCATTTTTGGCCGAATTGGCCTTGCATTTTCTTTTGGCCGAGAGGCTGTTTTGGAAACAAAGACTAAAAGTAAATGGCCGATTGCTACCCCTCTTGTTGATAAATAAAATCCACCCACATGACGAAATCGTCTTAAGACGAAAGGGAGCGCGAAAGGAAGAAGGATGACGAAGCGAAGAGCGATAAAGGACTTAGGATCGAGCGAATAGTCAGGACGAAGACGTGTGATGCGGTTATCCCCACGATCATAACGGTTGGGCGGATCTCCCTCCACAATCAGGCAGTTGGGGTACGTGGCTCAACAGTTACCAACACGCCTCAAGAATCGCCGAGAAACACTGGAACTGCCCTAAGCAGTTAAGAAGCGACACTATAAAATTCGCTTACACCAGGAGAAAAAGAGGACAGAAAAAATGAAGACTCATTCGAGCATATTTTATCTTTTTATTTCTTAGCTTATACCCTAGGACTGTAACTTGTGTGCTTGTGCCCCTTGGAGGCTTATTCACTCGATTCAATACACCAACTGCTGGGACTTTGTCTCAGGAGGTTTGAACCTTACACGCTTTTTTTTCCTGCACCCGTAAAACCTGCGCAAACAGTTTTTGGCGACCACAGTGGGAGACTTGGTGTAACAGAGTGGAGATGCCTCCGAAAAGAAACGTTCAGACTGGCTCAACCGCGGAGGAAGGTGGACTGGAGCAAACCAACCAGCCCAACGTTCCGGCCATAGTAGGTCAGTTTGAGGGTCTAGCAGATGCCAGCCGGTACGAATCTATGAGGGAATTCAGCCCTAATGCGATGCGCACACTGTTTGGCGAATTCACGCGGGATGTCGTCGAACAGGTCAGGCTCCAAAATGCGCACGTTATAGATAAATTTGTATCGACTAGCAATTCACATCACGAAAATATGACCAAACACCTAAACTCAATGAATGAATTAATGGCCAAATGTGTGAACGGCGGAACAGCACTTCCGTTGACTACGCCTCTCCCTGAAACAAGTGGTCAGGAGGCTGGTCCCAATATTGTCCCCCCACAAGGGGCCAATATCCCTATGGTTCTCAGGGGAGGAGCAAGCCCCGGAGGGAACGGACCACAGTTGGGGCCAAACATCCATCAAGGGCCAAATATGGTTCAGCATGAAATTGTGATGCCTCAGGGCGTCCAAACTTCTCAAGGACAGAATCACGATTATGTCCCACTTTTGAGAGGGCCGCAACCGCCGCCCATGGCTATGCCATTTAATGGCAACGACATACTAAGGGATGAAATGACCGAAATCCTACAAAACCAGTTCGGTCTAGGCATACGGCCAATTCGGCCAAGATATCGGAAGCCTTACCCTGATTGGGTTGATATGGCTTATCATTGGCCGAGAAATTACAAGATACCAGAATTTACCCTCTTTACGGGGTCTGGGGAAGTTTCCACTATGGAACACATAATGCGCTTCACCCTTCAGTGCGGGGAATTCAACGATTTCCACAAACTAAGGTTGTTTCATGGCTCATTGTCAAGAGTGGCCTTCTCCTGGTATGTTAGTTTACCAGCCAATTCAGTAGAAAGTTGGCAGCAGATGGAGCAACTGTTCCATGCGCAATTTTATAAGGCCGAATCTGAAGTAGCCCTAGCTGATTTTGCAAATTTAAGGCAATTGCCAGGGGAATGGGCCGAGACGTTTCTACATCGATTTAAAATAGCCTGAGGCCGATGTTACGTGCCTTTGCCCAAAAAGGAATTTGTAAGAATCGCTCAAGGGTGCCTGAATCTCGACCTGAAAAAGAAATTCCAAGATCGTGAGTTTTGGGATCTGCCCCAACTCACCACCAGTGTGGTGCGCTATGAGCGATTATTACGAGAAGAAGAGCAGGTGAAAAATTCGAGCAAAGGGACATATTATAGAAACATTGACTATGAGATGGGCGAAGTGGACGCCGACTCGGCCGATTTATGTTTGGCCGAATTGGTGAAAGGGAAGCCTTACATTTGTAAGACGTGGGCGGAACCCCAAACCAGTGAGGCAAATAATAAAAAGGGCAGGAAATTTGCCTTCGACATTACTAAAGTGGACGCTATATTCGACCAATTGTACAAAGACAGGCAAATCAGCTTGAGTGACAGACACACGTTGCCAACAGCCGAGCAAATCGACAGTAAAAAATATTGTAAATGGCACAATGCATGGTCTCATGTGACTAACCAATGCCTTGTTTTTCGTAATGTCTTGCAGGATGCCATAGAGTCCGGATGAATTACGTTCGAGAAGAAAATGGCAGTAGACAGTAACCCTTTCCCAAAATCGGCGGAGTTAAATATGATTAATCCAGACCTTACGAGGTTGAGTCGGCCAAAGGTAAAGGTGGTGCTGGACGAAAGACAACATTGCCGCCGCCCGAGCGCACTGGAAAGGATCAAGGAGCCTGTAGAACGAAGGGACCAGAAGAACATCTGTGTAAGGTGCAAGAATAGCATTGAGTGGATGAAGGAACTAGAAGACACTTGTGAGAGGGCCGTGGAGAAATGATCATCATGGCAGCCACAAACTTTTGCACCAAGGTTCTATGGAAAGAACTCGAACTTCGTCCAAAATGTGAGGACGTTTCGGCCAAAATGTGAGGACGTTTCGGCCAAAGATCCATCGACCCAACGTATGGCATTCATACCGAAAGCCACGCCTAGGGCAACAGGCACACTCAAGGGCTGACGAAAATTATCCTCCCGTAGACAAAATGACCAGGACACAGCTGAGGAGACACCAAAGGAATTACGGCCGCATGATGCGTCGACAGAATGACGCAAAGACCACCACTAGCCGCAGCCCTCATGCCATAGAAAAATTGAAAGACAGCAAGAAAGCACATGATGAGAAAAAAGGGAAAGTAACCAGTTGCGATGAGCACGCTAAGCTTAGTAAAAGAAAGCGGGATGAGACCGATGATGAGGAACCTCCCATCGTCATTCAATTCGGCAGCATGCCACCAGTCATGGCGAATCACTACTTATTGCCCAGAGAATTCCGGAGAAATGATAACGGGGAAGCTGGGCCGAGCGAAGACATTTACGAAGGAAATGAGGCCGAATTCGCCTCGCTTTCGATAACAGACAGGTGTACGGCAGATCGGGAAGTCGAGGATGAGGAGATTACGGATATAGAAGAGGAAATCGACGTCCGAACCAAAGCTAGAAAGAGAAAAATATCACAGTATCGGCTTCTTAAAGAACTATATGAAGTCGGGAATCCAGCCGTCGGAACACTGGGAGAAGACCTGAGGCAATATCCATTCCTTATTTTGTATGGAACGCCCAAGGTGAAGCCGGTTGTCACCAAAGCCGAGAAGAGAAGATTGACCATCAATCACATCTCGCAGGAGGCACCCCCAACACGGCCATATTCCGGATGGGACACGGGATAAGAATCGCCCCAACTCAACAGCGAAGGTGATCAAGCTATGGATATTGGGATGTCAAGGAAAGTGATTTTCCCAAAACCACCAGCTCATATGACGAAACATCTAAGGCCATTGTACGTGAAGGCAAATGTCAATGGCATCCCCGTGTCTAAAGTACTGATTGATAACGGAGCAGCCATCAATGCGATTCCAGTTAGGATGTTGGGGCGTTTGGCTAAGTCCGAGGAAGATCTCCTCCCCACAGAGGTAGTCCTCACTAGCTTTAACGGAGGAGCGACGACGGCGAAAAGAGTCATACCACTAGACTTCCAGGTGGGAAGCACTACGAAGACTGTGGTGTTTTTCATCATAGATGGGCCAACCTCTTACAACATGCTTCTGGGACGAGACTGGATACATGGTAGCCTATGCATCCCATCATCCCTTCATCAGTGTCTGGTCTTCTGGAACCAAAAGGATGAAGTGGAGATAGTACACGTCGACAACAAACTTTTCGTTGCAGACACAAACTCGGCCGAATACTTCATGTATGAGGGAAACTACGGGCCAACCAGGGTTCTAAACGAAGGGGAGAGCCCGACTATCGTAGCCCAGAATGACGAGCCATACCCTGCAGAATTGTTAAACGATCTGTTCGCACAAACAAGACCAACCACAATGGTCTTTGGAGAACCCACACATGTCGGTATCAATGAAGTACGACCAAAATAAAGAGCAAGTCGCCCGTGCGGTCTCTAAGGCCAATTTAATGGCCTATGTTCTGGAACGAAGGAAGGAAGACGAAACACAGGCCGCCATTTCGGCCTTAAAGGGGAAAATGTTGATGCACCAGATGGAAGATAAAGTGAAAGAATTGTGCAGAGTGGACTGTTTGATAGAAGGAAGAGACGCATTGGAGGACGAGTACGCTCTGAACGGACGACGCAAGGCAAACTTCTCGAGGGGACAAGATGCTTTAGAAGAGGTAAACTTGAGGGACGAGTACAATAAGTGCATAACCTATGTCAGCAAGGAATTGGGCCCCATGGTACGCGAAAAGCTACTCTGTTTGTTACGAGAATACATAGATTGTTTTACATGGGACTATAATGAGATGCCTGGCCTAGATAGGACTTTGGTGGAGCATAGACTGCCAGTCCTGTCAAGTCATAGGCCTCATAGGCAGCCTCCGCGAAGGTTCGCGCCTAATGTTATACCTGATATTAAAAAAGAGGTCGAACGACTGTTAGAAGCAGAATTTATCAGGACGAGCAAATATGTAGAATGGTTGTCCAACATCGTCCCAGTTAGGAAAAAGAACGGGAAGATAAGGATCTGCATAGATTTCAGGAACTTGAATCTAGCAACGCCGAAAGACCAATACCCAATGCCGACGGTCGACTCCCTGGTGGATTCCACGACAGGGTATCAGGTATACTCATTTATGGATGGGTACGCAGGTTATAACCAGATTTACATTGCTGAGGACGACGTGCACAAAATGGCATTTAGGTGCCCAGGGTCTCTAGGGTGTTACGAATGGGTGGTGATGCCGTTCGGCCTAAAAAACGCTGGTGCCACATATAACGGGCCATGAATTCAATCTTTCATGACATGATTGGCAAGTTTATGGAAGTCTATGTGGACAATATAGTATCTAAATCCGTAACCACGGATGAACATTTTAGCCATTTGACATCGGCCTTTGAGCGAATGAGAAAGTTCAAGCTAAAACTGAACTCTGCCAAGTGTGCTTTTGGGGTGTGCGCGGGCATCTTTTTAGGATTTCTGGTACACCAACGAGGAATCAAGATCGATACCAATAAATCTCGGGCGATTACTGAAGCTATGCCACCCCGAAACAAAAAAGAGCTGCAAAGGTTTCTAGGGCAGGTTAACTTCCTAAGGCGATTTATCTCGAATTGTACATGAAAGACCAAAGCTTTCTCCTCTTTGTTGAAGTTAAAGGGCGAGGAAGAGTTCGTTTGGACCGAAGAGCATCAACAAGCATTTGATAGACTGAAGGCATATTTGTCACAGCCGCCGGTGATGGTGCCTCCAGTGTCAGGAAATCCAATCAAGTTGTACATAGCGGCTGAGGAGCAATCCATAGCTGGGATGATCGCGCAAGATGACGACAAAAATGTTGAAAGATCCATTTATTACATCAGCAGACAATTGCTGACTTATGAACGTAATTATTCTGCAATGGAGAAATTATGTTTGGCTTTATATTTCACATGTACTAAACTACGTGCCTACATTAGGCCGAACATTATATATCTGGTCACGAAAATCAATATAATAAAATACATGTTTTCTCGTCCTATCTTGCATCAACGAGTTGGTTTCTGGTCACTGTCACTCTCAGAATTCGACATACGGCACGAACCCCAAAAGGCTGTCAAAAGTCAAGCGTTGGCCGATTTTCTGGCCGATCATCCATGCTTAAGCACAACCAGGGAAAGAGAACTGGATTTGGATGAATGCAGCCTAAAGCCATGGACGATGCATTTCGACGGATCCAGCACAACAGAAAGGGCTGGGATAGGGATTGTCCTAGTTAGCCCATTGGGAGAACCTTTCCAAGTCTTAGCCAAATTGAACGAGTATTGCACCAATAACCAGACAGAATATGAAGCCCTGATACTAGGGTTGGAAATGCTCCTCAACATGGGAGTAACCCATGTGTCTATCAAGGGAGACTCGCAGCTGGTAATCCAACAAGTAATAGGAACTTATAAATGCCAAAGTCCATCGGTCATGGCATTATTGGATATGGCCGAAAAATTAGTAGAACGATTCGATTACGTTGACTTGGAATACGTTCCAAGGGCGAAGAACGAATTGGCCAATAATTTAGCCCAAGCAGCCTCCGGGTATAAACAAACCAACATAAGTGGGGTGTATAGAAGCGAAGAAGTCAAGCCAGCCCTCACAAGGCGAGCTGAAAAAACAGACGTCACGATCCTAGAATTAGAGGACGATTGGAGAAACGAAATCAGGGCGTTCTTAACACAGCATGAAGTAGGAAAAGACCGAAGATTGAAGCTTAAAGCCTTGAACTACGTAATGTCAGGAGACGTGCTCTATAAGAAACGACAAGACGGGCTGTTGTTGAAATGCGTAGGGCCATCAGAATCCAAAACTATCATGGCCGAAGTACACGAAGGCATCTGTGGGGCTCACCAAGCTGGAATAAAGATGAGATGGTTAATCATACGAAGCGGTTATTATTGGCCAAAGATGGGGGAATCCTGCGTCTCATACGCCAAAGGGTGCGTAGCTTGTCAGAAGCACGGTGCCATTCAAAGGGCCCCAGCAACCGAGATGACCCCAATCATTAAGCCTTGGCCGTTTATGGGATGGGCAATAGACTTGATAGGGAAAATCTATCCCGCATCAAGTAAAAGGTACACCTTTATTGTTGTTGCCACTGATTTCTTTACCAAGTGGGTAGAAGCCATCCCAGTTGTAGAAATCTCACAAGAGCAGATAATCAAGTTCATAAAAGAACATATAATTCACCGATTTGGAATACCACAGACAATCATGGTATAGACCATGTAAACTCATTAAACGGTGAAAAGGTAAAAGACTTCCTGGCCGAATATGGATTTCGGCTAGTAAATACTACTCCCTACTACCCTCAGTCAAATGGTCAAGCAGAATCGTCGAACAAAATTCTCAAAGGGTTGATTCGTAAGATGGTGACAGACAATGCTAGACGATGGGACGAATATCTGAGTCAAGCTTTATGGGCCTACAGGACATCACCACGCACGAGCACTTCGGTGACGCCTTTCCAGTTATTGTATGGACAAGAAGCTGTGCTTCCTGTAGAAATGAACATTGAATCCACCAGGGTGACATTGCGGGAGAAGCTAACAAAGGAAGACTATAACGAGGCGATGATCCGGAATTTGTTGGAGTTGGACGATATCAAGTGCGACACGCTCAACCGCCTAGAAGCACAGAAGAAAAAGATAGCCAAGGAATATAACCTCAAGGTAATGGCTAAGTTTTTCAAGAAGGGTGAATTAGTATGGAAAACAATACTGCCAGTTGGCTCTAAGGACCCAGTGTATGGTAAATGGTCGCCCAATTGGGAAGACCCATTTATAGTGAGAAGCGTGTTGCCAAATGGAGCCTATCATTTACAAGATTTAAAAGGGCGAGTACATACGAGAGCGATAAACGGAAAATACTTGAAGAAATATGTGCCCTCACTATGGGAGCACGAGAACGTCCAAGAATAACAATAAACAGTTTACATTAATAAAGGATGAGAACGTACTAAGATTACAAGATAGACGAAAAACGTCTTGCATTACATTATCATTGGCCCGAAAATCGCCTAAAATCTCCAGGCAAGTCTTTGATGGCTGAGAGCGTTTCCCTCCTCAGACGCCATTCGTCTTGTATGCCCGCGCTCGCTGCATCCAAATCGGCCAAATCTTTCTCGAAGTCAATGCGAGCCAGCCCCTTATACTCCGCCACCGACCGTTCCACCTCTTTCATTTGGGCAATGACGGCCCTCTTTCTCGCCTCTTTCCTCATCCGACTTTCATCAAGCTGACGTTGAAGCTCTTTCAACTGTTGCTCCAGATTCATGAAGACTGACTCTTCGGTCACCAAGTCTTCCGTAGTCTCCCTCAAAGCCTGTTGTAGCTGCCCGAGAGATTCACGGAGTTCCTCCATTTTCACCAAGGATGAACGAAGCCTAATTCTCCGGCTATGGACTATGCGGTGTTGGGAGAGAAGGTTTGCTATGTCGTCCTGCATCTCTTGAAGGAAAAGCCGATCGTCAATAGGTATCGGCGATGAAGGAAGAGCCAATAACTAGCTTAATTCATTGGAGCACCGGTCCAGTTGAAGAATATTCTGGGGCTGAACAGCTTGGTTGACCTCTAGCGCAGCAAAAGAGGCGTATTGATTGAGAATCTCTTGAAGATTCTCCAAGTCCGTGCTTGTGCGGGCCAAAGGCGGAGATGGCTGAAAATGGACAGAGAGCATTTGTCCAAGATGGTCCATAAGACTCTGAACCGATTGCAGCAATAAATCGGACGGCTGCATACGAAAAGGAAGTTAGCAAAACAGACCAAGACTGCAATCCAAGAGGACAGGAAAAGGAACTCACCATCCCAGGGTCGGAGCAAGACTGATCCAGTTGTGCCCCAGATGTTCCAGCTGCTGATTGCATCAGTCCTTGTTCTGAGGGCAGAGGAGGCTGGGGGACAACAGTTAATTACTGTGCGGCTTGAGGAGAGATTGGCCGAGAAGAAGAAGTTGATGGCAAGTCAAGAGAACCGGCCGAAGAAGGGGTGATCGTCCAGTATTGATTGGCACTTGAATCGATTGAGCAAAAGCCATGGAAGGAGTAATCACGGAGGCTGAAGACGATGGCTGCTCAGGCTCAAGAATCTCCCATTTGAGGAGAATGGGGCAGAAGAGCTGGAGATGATGGCTGTGCTGAAGGCAACGCCAAATACGCAGAAGTACTAGAGGACATGGACTCTAGCATCGAATGTTGAGGCATGGCAGTCGGCCGAACATCTGCAAGAGAATCGGAGTCGGATGAATCAGAAATATAAATGACTTCGTCTTCTTCGTAAATACGACGAAGGACATCGTCTTTATATAGAGACCGGGCCTCCTATAGTGACTCCAATTCGGCCAAGCTATAAAGTCCATCCACATCCCTATAACTCCCTCTAAGCCCCGAAGTGGACATCCTACGCACTATAGGATAAAGCTGTTTAAGGTGGCGCCACAGAGTCCCGATCGGCCAAAAAGGCTCCAGCACTTCAGTCTCATCATCCGGATCCTGCACAATCGGCACAGAGCCATCCGAGGAGAAGTGCTTGAAGAAAGGGTGGTCACCAGGAATCTCCTCAACTCTTGGGCGAGGATGACCGGACTCGGCATAAAATTTCCTACCTTTGGGGTCAACTCCACTTGCACCTCCCTCCTATAAAAGCTGCTCCATGCCTGACCCTTCGCCCACACGTTCTTCATCAGGAGGGAATTGGATTATTGGCTCCCTCACATGACCCTCACTCTCGCCGCCCACGGGAGTCTCAGCCTCTGAAGCTGGCACTGTCGCACGTGCCACAGAGGGTGGATCGATTTTTAAGGCCTGTGTCAAATCATACAATACTAGCATCAGTACTTCTCACACTATTATGGAAGCAATAGAGGGCGAATTCCAGGCTCATACCTTATGACGACGGACGTCCGAGTCCAAACTTCGACTAGGGGAAGGCCGCTTCCGTTTAACAGGCTTTGTTTTCTTTGACTTAGAAGCTTTGGCAGCCTTCTTAAACCCCGATGGCTCAGAAGGCTTGGGGGACAAAGAGAGAGAGGAGTACACCCTCGTTGAGGGTAAAGATAAAAATCGTTCACGGACCGGTGGCCAGAAACGATAAAAATATGGGTGAATGGATGTACAAGGAGTGAAAGAAGCTATGGTGAAAGAGGCCAGAAGGGATCGAGTCTCCTCCATAGAGTCCTCGACCTCTGAAACAGAAAAGACCTTAAAGCGATCCAACGACGCAGAATACGAATGGAAAAATGAAAGAGGCCATCCTTGGACAAGGCCGAATTAGCGAGCGACAAAATTGGGCGAATATACTTCTACCCCGGCCTTACCATTGGCCCCAGTCAAGATATCATGGGTCAGTTCGCGGCTGCACAAAAATTTGCGCCATATGCGAAGGCCTGACTCATCCTTTTCAGAGAAAGGAGGATCAAGGACGAAGGACGGACTGTCTGACGCTAAAAAAGGAAAAAAAGGAAGGGACACGAGAAAGAGTGTAGAAGTACTCGAAAGTGGCCCAAAGGGAGAATGAAGTTTGTCGAAGTCGAGCATAGAGAAGACCGGCACACGAATAAGGGCGGGTCGACTCAATGGTGCCGAAGATAGGGAAGTAAGCCTTCAACCACAGCTGGACGATCCATAAAGGCCCAGAAGCGATGGTTGAGGACCCAGAACGAAGTTGTTTTTGGAGGACGGCTAATCCTCTATAAGTGGCAGCAAGGAAGAAAGAGGCCAACTCTAAACGACGGCCGTTAGCAAGGTTAGAAGAGATGGGGAGGTAACCCGCCGCGGGTTTCTGGCTGGGTGTGCAAATAATGTACTTACACAGCCAATAATGAAGAAAAGTCGTTCGTTCCAACAACGAAACCGAACCAGCCGTCTTCGAATATGCACGAAGGAAAGAAGAATATGAGGAGAAAGAAGAAGGGTCCATTTTAGGAGGTGGAAAGCGGAACGATGTGAAGGCCGATATGGTCGCTCCAAGGGGGGCTAACCCAGTTAGGGCACCAACATCATGAAGAGTAATGGTAAAGGGCCCGACCGGAAAAACGAATACGTTGTATTTGGACGACCAGAAAAGCAGGGAGATAGAAAACAAACTACGGTCAAAGGCTGGCAGTTTTAAGGAAAGTTCGATAAGGGGAATGAGATGGTATTCTTCTAGAAAAGACCGGGTCTCCACATGCGACGACATACGATTATACCAGGCTTCGAAAGCAGTATCGGGGCTGGGCCAAGTCCGAATTGGGTGAGCATAGGAGAGAGCAGAAAGATTTAACGGCTCAGAAAAATGAAGGCCGGAGGAAGCAGGAAATTATTGAGCCAACGGGTTCGTTGCAATGGCATCCGCGTCGATAAAAATAGGGCCGAGGGCGCACTGCGTGAACTCTCCGTCCATGGTGTGAACGCCAAAGGTGCCCATAGACTCAGACTCCAACGCCTGTTGATAGTCAGCAGAAGTCGAGGCATCAGTTTTTGAGATTAAGGAAGAAGAAGCCATTGGGGATAGAGAATTCGAAATCACAAAGAAAGGCAAAATTGCAGAAAAGAGGAAGTAAAGCTTGAAAGTGGGGGATGACAGGTGTCGCGATAGGAGTCGTCGAAAAGTGAAGTGGCGGGAAAATAGGAAGGGATGAAGTTTGCCCTAGACAAGTGTTCGAATGCAATTTGCCGCGAGTGACGTGCTGAGAAAGGAAACACTGAAGCAACGCCAAAAAACGGCTCCTAAACAGGCCTCATGATGAAAACGTAAAGGAAAGGCTCGCACATTTATTGCAGATAAGACGGGTTTTGATAGGATTCTAAAGGGCGACGCGATAAACTTTAGGATGAAAAGTTTGTTCCCTCACTCTACCCCACAAGGTCAGTCCCCCGCCATTCTGCCAGACTCAAGGCCTTGATGTCGGCCTGCAGAATCGGCCAATGACAGCTGTCAGCACTACACTTTACAAAGATATCACCCAAGCTTCCTCCATTGTTGATACAAGCAGTGGCGACGAAACTGATATGACAGGATCTTCAGATCACAGGCTCACTTTAGCAGAGAACCAGACTTTTGGGTAGAGAATCCCAAGCCGTTTTGCAACACATATGCAAACTCTTCACATGCCAAACTCTTCACATGCCAACAGTAATCTGGCTTGGGAATATGTGAAAGGGGGAGTCGGAAGGGAAATTTAGAAGACCTCCCAACCGTCTATTTAAAGACCAATTCACCTCATGCCATCTCAACAAAGCTCACCGTGGCCAAACAGAATTCTGGAGATGAGGAAAGGAAAATCAAGGGAAATGAGACGAACCATGAGACATAGGCCGCCGAAGGTGGAGGTTTCTTTGGCGTAAAGTGTGAAATGGAATTTAAGGAAGTTCGTAAACGGCCATCCACACGGCGTAAGGTGTGAAATGGAATGTAAGGTTGTGGATGGGCCGCGTCCGTTCGCGACAATTGACCTGGGTCCCCCTCGTGGAAGGTATTGCATCTCCCAGATGGCAGAAGGGCTACGCTCGTTAACGATAGCTAGCGTGAGCTTCTCTATTCGGAGCATGCTGCTGACTTGGGAGGCTGACCGGATATCACGTTGGTCGCCTGGCCGGGGAACAGGTCAACCAAGGGCGGCAATGAGGATCCATCTGACCGGCCCGCGTTTGGCGTAGCGGTCTTGCCTGAAATGTAGTAAGAATATGCCCGGTCAGAACTCGACCCGAGGGAATCAGCCAAACAGCAGGTTGATTAGGGACGAGATGAAGCGTTCTCAATTGGTGAGGTGGTCTTCCTTGAATGAGGAAAGAACAAACCTGGATGAAAAGCCGAAAAAATTCACCTCGATTTTCACTTCCAGTACAATCAAGGTAAATTTGGGGGACAATTATTGACAAATAAAATCCCCACAGGACGAAATCATCCTAAGACGAAAGGGAGCGCGAAAGGAAGAAGGATGACGAAGCGAAAAGCGACAAAGGACTTAGGACGATCGAGCGAATAGTCAGGACGAAGACGTGTGATGCGGTTATCCCCACGATCACAACAGTTGGGCGGATCTCCCTCCACAATCAGGCAGTTGGGGTACGTGGCTCAGCAGTTACCAGCACGCCTCAAGAATCGCCGGGAAACATTGGAACTGCCCTAAGCAGTTAAAGAGCGACACTATAAAAATTCGCTTACACCAGGAGAAAAAGAGGACAGAAAAAATGAAGACTCATTCGAGCATATTTTATCTTTATATTTCTTAGCTTATACCCTATGACTGTAACTTGTGTGCTTGTGCCCCTTGGAGGCTTATTCACTCGATTCAATACACCCCTTGCTGGGACTTTGTCTCAGGAGGTTTGAACCTTACACGCTTTTTTTTCCTGCACGCGTAAAACCTGCGCAAACACCTCTCTTTCGGGTAAATTTGTTTTTCCTATGGAGATAAAATTTGTTCCACTTGTTCTTGCTAGCACATAAGGAAGTCAAAAATATGGTGATAGGGATAATCACCCATGAGTTTGGAACCACAAGGAGGGCTTGGAAGCTTCAACATCCATGAAAAGTTTTGAAAGTCAAAGCCGATTAATGTAAGTTTATTCCGCAAACTTCTTGATTTATTCACACACGAATCACGCTTAGAGATCTCGTGGCATGTCTAAGACACTAACAATGGTATCAGAGCGATCTAAGTGCGATTTGAAAATCTATGGTTTTAAACTTTAATTTGGGATTTTTATGTTTGGAGCTTGATTTTCCTAAATTGGTTGATGAGTTGTGTTTGAATGATGATGAATTGGATTTGTGCATCCTTAATTTTGTGAAAAATTGATAGGATTAATTTTCCCCAAATTGCAACCCTTGGCTGAAAGTTATGGACCTAGAAGCTCATGGGAATTTTTGAAATTTGACATATTGGATGTGTTGATGGCATGATAGAAATATTGAATGTTGATTTAAATTGGATTGACATCAAATTGAATGATTTTTGTATGCCATTGCCGTGAGTTTGAAACATGTTAAAGATTGATTTTGCCCCAATTTTGTGTTGGACATGAATTTGGGAATTAGGCATGATTAATTGAATTAATTATGGTGATTGCACTTTAATTGAATTAATATATAATTTAGAATGTTGTATTAATTTAATTGTTGTATTTAGGCTAATGGACTTGGTTGGGCCAAATTTTAGTTTTGGATTATATTTGGGCCTATATCATTTCCATAAAGTCCAAAATATAACTATTAGGCCGTTAATAATTTAATTGGGCCCAATGGGCCAAAACTAATTCTATGGCATATGGTGATTCCTATTGGGCCTAAGCATTATGGGTTAGATCCATTTTGGCCGAAAGCCCAAGCCTAAAGAATTAATTAAAAGCCCATTGGACTTTAATTAAATAGTATTGGATACTAATTGGGCCTTTGAGACCCATTAAGATTGGATTTTGAATCCAAGTCTTTAAGGCACATAAATAAGTGTAATTATTTAATTTAGAATTAAATATGAATTAGTATTGAATACAATTTAAATTGGATTTAAAATTGTAGTTCGATATAATTCAAGAATACTTACTTTGAGTATTTATTCTTAAACGAGTCAAATCAAATCGTTGTATGAACATTGGATGGTCATTAATCAAAGATTAATTAATTAGATTAGATTAGATTGAATAACATGCTTTGTGTGAATACTTGGATGTATGTATGAATAATGTATATCAGATGGATATTAGAAGGGTGAAGGAAATTTTGGAAATTGTTGTAATAAATTTAGAATTTATTAAATTGGACCTGCGTGTCCAGCCTATTACCTCTTTTCTCATTGTATTTCTCTTCTCACCTATTCCCCTCAATGTAAATGAGGTTTCTTTAGAAGTATTTTGTAATTTGGTAGAAGTAAGAATAATGCTAGCGGGAGAGAGGGAAGTGAGAGATTTGTTCTAGGAACAAATTGTATTATATATCCATCCACATATCATTATTAATTTTATCGCGTCTTATTATGCTTTTAGAATGCATGCTTAAGGGTGTATGATGAGACCCAATCAAAGATAATAAATTGGTTGCCATCTCGCGACAAAAACCCTCAACAAATATTAAGCGATTTCCTTCCATTGAGTGATTCTCTCTCAAGATCCAAGATTGACACTGGTTTGTTGGCCAAAGTTAAGACTTTTGTCTATCGCGGATGTGTTTGAATCATGGAGGCTTTGTTCCATATCGTATGTCTTGTCCAAGTTATGATTTGTTGGCCAAAGTCAAGATCACTTTTTGTCCATCGACATCGATTACGAAGCTTTCCAAAGTCAATGAATCTCGCTTAACTGGAATCATTAAGCTTGTTGTGCCAAAGCCAAAGCTTGGTTGATTCAGAGGAAAAGGTTAGGAAAATATATTGGATATATTGGCATATATATTATATATATATTTCAGACTTGGAGGTCATCCTACCGGATCTAGGAATTGGATGAGATCCAATTGATCTTAGAGATCTACCTAGTTAAGTTTCATACAACTTGTTGGCCAAATTCAAGGTTGTTTGTTATTTAACGAAATCCTAGCCCACTAGGAAACTAGGTTTCCCGAGTACTCCACAGAGGGTTAGAGGCTCGCCGAAAAATAGTGGGAGACAAATATTAAATTTGTAATTTCGTTTAGATACTTGCCAATACGCGCTCAATTTTATTTTTCGTCATTAATTATATATATATATATATTAGTTGGACTAATATTTAATTGTTGTTTTAATTTAACAGTTGGACTGTATTCAAACTACTTCATTTGTAGTTGGTTATATAATTGGATTATAGTAATCAATACATTTGAATGTAACCGATCAATTATAGTTGATTATATAGTTAGACTATAGTAATCATTATATTTAATTGTACCTGAAATCGTTGATTGGATAGTTGGACTATAGCAATCAAGATGACTGAAGATTAGCGTCAAAGGACATAATCCTGGGGAAAAAATGTCTTTAACGACTTTAATTTTCAGATTGGGAATAGAACTTCAGGATAGTCCTGGGAGCTGAGAAGTTATTCTATTTGATAGAGAAACCTCTCGAACATGAGCACGGAGTTGAGCGAATAGTACAGCATGAGCTTAGGAAAACTCATTGTAGGCATTGCATTTTCGCATGTGAAACCCGATGATGAGTCTCAATTGGAGGCACTACCTTTTTAGCTAAGGATATTGCGGGAAACGGAGGTCGGAAGGGGAAATTCGGAAAAGTATGTCATCAAGTTCATTCCACAAGTTCACTGTCTTCGTTGGTGCTGCGTTCATTACTTCGTTCGAACCTCGTGCAGATTGCGGACGTTCGTGCCGCGTGCGAGGAGGCGTTCGAATGGTGCCGGTAATTCTGGTTTTGCTGCTAGCCTCACCTCAGCCCATTTAGCCCCCCAAAGCCCATAAAACACATCCCAAATTAAATAAATAAATATTAATTAAAACATTAACTAAATAAGATAATAATTAAATTAATTAAATAATTAAATAAAACATTTACCAAACTTAAACTAAAATCATGCCTAATATAAATAAATCAAATATATTATATACTAAAACTAAAAATAAGATTTGCCTAATTTAAATCAATCCTAACCAATTAAAACCAATCAAATATTTGACTTCCTAATTCAATAAGATATACACCAATTTAAATTAGTTGACTTCCTAAATTAAAATATTTTGTCCCCCCTCAATCTTGTATATGCCTTTCCCATCTCTCCTTATTTGGAAACCAAATCTCTTCCTTGTGAGACAAGGTGAAGCCCTAGCCATTCTCTATATAAACAACCACTAACCTAGCCATCCCTCCTCTCGAATCTCTCTAGCTCAGACACACAATTCACACAAGAATTATAGCAAGAAATCCTAGACATCACAAGCATATCACTCCCTTGATCCTCACCCTCACACCACCGAAAATCACACCAAAACAATCCCTAACCACCACCGAAAATCACACAAAACACAGCAACCTAAACCACTCCCAAAACAGTCCTTAATCCCTTAAAACGGTAACCTAAAAGACACTTACAATCCATAATAACCACACAAAAACCACACCAAAAAGAACATCAAAACAGTCCACCAACAATAAGCAGAAAATACAGAGGGAACGGCAGCAAAACCATAAGGAAACAGCAGCAAAACGGAGTCGGAACAGTAGCTCGAGTGGCCTAACAGCGAAGGAAGAGGCAAACCAGTGAACCAGAAAAGTTGCGGAGCTTTACCCCCTTTCGATCTTCATGGAACGCGAGTCCGAGAGACAGCTTAAAAGGTTAGACCTGAGGGTATCTTTCACACTTATTCGTATTTAATTTCTGGTTATTTATTTTGATTATATTTTCTCTATTTGTGGCATTTGTTGTGTGTATGATGCGTGTTTGTGGTATTGGATGAATGGAAGAGTGTCGTCTCTTGTGGTATATAGGATGGAAACCCAGACGTAAATTCCGTAGCCGAATCCGAATGGACGGTAGTGCGGTCTGTACTTGGGACACAACTCCACGTACCACTTGAGTAAAACGACACCTCCTCTCGTTTTGAGTTGCTTTGGTTTATTTAATTCTTGTCATTTAAATTCTGCATGTTGTTTAATCCCATGATACGATCGAGTGCATGGGCTTAGTAAGTGCGATGAAAGGTTCCCTAATTGGAGGGTTAAAATCCTTCACCACGATGCTTTGCCGCACCGATTGATGTGTGTTCGGTTGAATGCGAAATACGTTCAATCGGACATACTTAGTTTGATATGATTGTCTTTATTTTCGTATGCATGATTCAACCGAGCGCATGGGCTTAGTAAGTGCGATGTGAGATCCCCTATGGGGAGGGGCTAAAGCCATTTACCACGAGGCTTTGCCGCGCCGGTTGATGTGTGTTCGGTTGGATACAAGATACGTTCAATCGGGCACACTATGTTTAATGTTATTGCTTTTCATTCTATGTATGCATGATTCAGTCGAGCGCATGGGCTTAGTATGTTGGTCTAAAGGTCCTCTCTTTGAGAGATCAAGAGCCCCAAAAGGCCACCTTTACGGCAGTACTTCGCCGCGCCCCCCCTTTATTTTGTCGTTTATGTATTGCGTCCCATTTCATGCATCAGGTCTGTTCCCGTTCGAACGCGTTTACGAACGCAACTCGAACGCGCATGTATTTTGCCTTGTCATGCATCAGGTCTCGCTTATGTTCGAACGCGTTAACAAACGTCATACGAACGTGAGCATTCTGTTTCATTTCCGTTCGAACGCGTTAACAAACACCATACGAACGAGAACATTCTGTTTCATTTCCGTTCGAACGCGTTTACGAACGCTATACGAACGCCCATGCACTTTCTTAGTTTCATAATGCATCAGGTCTGGTTTCGTTCGAACGCGTTCTCGGACGCTACACGAACGTGAACCTTCTGTTTACCGTTCGAACGCGTTTACGAACGCTACACGAACGCGCACCCACCGTCTTAGTTTCATAATGCATCAGGTCTGGTTCCGTTCGAACGCGTTCTCGGACGCTACACGAACGCGAACCTTCTGTTTACCGTTCGAACGCGTTTACAAACGCTACACGAACGCGCACCCACTGAATCGAGTCATCTTCATTAGATTTCATGCATAGTTTTCCTAGTAGCTATCCCCACATGTATGAATACAACTATGTTAATGAATTACAATTCATATGCTTGTGTCGTGATAACATTTGAGTATTATTTCTTGCGGTATATCGGATGGAAACTCAGACGTAAATTCCGTAGCCGATTCCGAATGGACGGTAGTGCGGTCTGTACTTGGGATACAATTCCACGTACCACTTGGAAAAGTGCCCATATGTATGCTTGTATGGTTAATATGTGTGCTTGTGTTTTCTTGAATGTAATATGCAAATAAAGTTGTATGTTCGTTGCTATTTTGATATATGTTAAGCATGCGATTTTAGATATGAGATATATGTGAAATGTGTGCATAAGTTTTATTTTGCATATGAGAATTTAGAAGCATGATACTCTTGGAAATAAGTGTTACTTAAGCTTGATTAAATTATTACATAAATCCTTTCATTACAAGTGACATGAGTAAGGGACCATTCCGAACCCAACGGTTTGAGGTCTTCCCTTGCGAGGGGTGAGTGCGGCCTTAAATCTTTGTCCCGGTTCACACCGGGTGGCGACTCCATATTATTTAGTATTTCCCAACTAGTGCCGCGAGCCTAGGAATGGCGTCGTCCAGGTTCTGTTGTCCTACAGTGTGGCGACTCCACTGGGGATATGAGAATTGGCCCCGAAATATTGTCTTGTAATGAGTGGATTTATGTTTTAGTTGGCCATGTCTATAGTGGATAAGTGAGGGTTTAATCAAGGGCACTTTGAGGCTAGGTAATGGTTTGGTGTCTTCCTTCACTCACTACCTTTCTAGAAGGAAAAGCTGTGAGGATACCTACATGACCATCTACTCGTAGCCTTTGTGATGGACTAATTTGGAGGACTCGTTGTTTATTCCTGACACCAAGCGATAAGAGCCTAAGAGGCTTGGGTATTTAAGTGAGCCTCGCTCCACCTTCCCTCTGGGGAATCTACAACGGGAAATCCATTTGACAGTCCGTCACACACCATAGCTCATTGGCACGTACCTTAGTGTATAAAAAGGGATACGCTCACTTGGTCGCCTGAACCCTTTAGTGGGGAGACCTAGTTGTGGGCTATCCTTCGCCGGTGAGAGCCTTTGTCCATACTCTTGCAAATCCACCCATAGACCGGTTTGTATGGTTAAAGTAACAATTATTTCCTTGAGAATGTGCTTATGGACCATCCTCATTTGGATGCAGTTGGACTATTATCAGAAATGCGGGCTTGCTGGGCCATTTAAACTGGGGCAAGTTCGTATTGTATGACTATTAGGCCCAAGGCTTCTGAAATGTTGATGGGCCATTATGTGAAAATTATTATGTTATGTTTGTATTATCTCCCTCATATGCTTGTGTTTGGGAACATTATCGTTTGGATCCATTTGGACCATTTGTCATGGGATATGGACTTGTTGGGCCATTTAAACTGGGACAAGGATGTATTCCATGACTATTGGGCCAAAGGCGTCTAAGTGTTGGTGGGCCACCTTGTGCTTGTGTTCGGAATATTATCATTTGGATTTAGTTGGGCTCTTTGCCATAAGACATGAACTCGTTGGGCCATTTAAACTGGGACGGGTTCACTCTTATGACAGTTGTCCCAAAAGCTTCTAAAATGATAATAGGCCGATTTGTTTGAGAATTTTATTTTATTTAGTATGTTATATGTTACATGCATCTCATGCACCTCATGCATCCATATATCATGTTAACACCATCTATGTCTCCAAAAGACACGATAGATACCGTTTGGGTTAGAGAAGGAACCAGACTCACTAAGAGAACAGTTGGAACCATGAGTGAATCAGATAACGAAGTGTCCCGAATAGATCAGTTAGAGAACAGTCTTGCAAAGATCACTGAACAGTTACAGGCATTGACTACTGATGTGGCTGGTATAGCTGGGTCCCGTACTGGGGGAAGTTCAGAAAATGCAAGGCAGGAAGTGCCTCCGGTCAGATTGGGGGATGATGTCCCCATTTTTGAGGATGATATGGCAGAATATGCAGCGGGCAGAATATCAGGGTCTCAGGCAGAGATACAGAAACTCAGGGATCAGGTTGAATCAGTCACCCGTAAGATGAGGGGTAAGAATGAAGATTTGCTAGAATATGGGACAATGACGTTTGAGGAGCAGTTGCCGGCGCAGTTTAAGATGCCGGATTTGGCTAAGTTCAATGGGAACGGGGATCCGAGGGTGCATCTCCGCCAGTACGTTGCAGTCATGAGTTCAGTTGGTCTATCTCACGCGCCAAGTACAGAAGATGTTTGGAATGTCGCTCGAGGGAGCTCCCGTGGTATGGTACCACAGTTTGGAGAAGAAAGTTAAGGAAGATTGGAGGGAATTGGCAGACACCTTTCTAAAACAGTATGTCACGGACCTGGAGATTGACTTGTCGCTCCGCGACTTGGAGAATACCAAGCAGAAACTGGAGGAAAGTTTCAAAGAGTACGTGGATCGATGGAGGGGTCAGTTGTTGAAAATGCAGACTAGGCCCTCGGAGAAGGACCAGATTAAAATGATCATCAAGGGCACCAAGCCCTCCATCTATGGGAAGTTGAGGAGGATGACTTCAATGATTACGGATTTCCGACAGCTAAGGGAAACTGTCATGGACATTGAAGAAGAGGAGGCCGAGAACCGGAAGTTTTATGGCCAGAATAAGAGGAATTTTGGGGGGCATTCTGAGACAAGGCCCACTACTCGCCGAGGTTACCGCCATCAGAAATAGGCGACTTTCCAACCTTGGCAGGCCTCTATCGAAGGTGTTTGAAAAGTTGAAAATGCAATGACTCCTGAAACCCTTGGAACCTAAACCACTTCCAAGCCCTGTACCCCACTACCTTGACTTAAACTTATTCTGTACTTCCACCACCACAAAAGGGTCACGAAACTGACAATTGCCCCCGCCTTAGGCATGAGATCCAAGACCTCATTGACACCCACAAAATACCTGACCCAGAAACAGAACAACCTAACACAAACAGAAACCCCTTACCCAATTACCGTGCTGTACCACCACCCAACTACATGATCAATTCTGGCCTACCCGAAACCCTTGTCCTCCAAGCTCTCAACCACTCAGCTTTATTCATTGGGATAAGGGATGACAATGATGAAAGAACCATAGGCTGAGGAAGAAGGCATTGCTGTTTCTCCAAGTTTATCTTGCATTTTTTTTAATAAAGACATTGATTTTGTTTGCTTGTTCGGACCTTTTCTCAACAATAATAAAGAAGTTCATTTCGCTTACATGCCTGAATCTCCACTTCTCAACTTGCAACATGAGTGCATTTGAGAAAAGCATTCAACCTTAGTACTATGAAATTCATTGATGTTTAGAACACGGGGAATTCCCAAAAACAGCAAGCAGAAAAGATATGACGATCATTCAGAAATTGGGGCATGGGGCAGTGAGACTATCAGACTTGGAAGGGAATGAGTTCACCGAGCCGATTAAAGTGGAAAGGTTGAAGCAGTACTTTGCCCGAGGAAGAATTGGCGGAAGACCTAACCCAACGGAATAGGAACTTCATCCATGCATGCATACACGTAACGTATTTTGGCATTCTTTTTGGTGTTTGTTTTGTTTTGTAAATCACAGGTTTCAACAACGCAAAAGAGAAAGCGTCAAATGCAAGTCAACCAAAAGCAGCGACTGTACAATATCAGCATGGGGGCGAGGCCCACATCAGTATCAGTATGGGTCGAGGCCCACATCAGTATCAGCCTGGGGATGAGTCACAGGGTTGAGACCCACGTCAGTATCAGTTTTGGGGATGAATCCTAGGGCCGAGGCCCACATCATCAAATATTGGGAATGAATCCTAGGGCCGAGGCCCACGTCGTCGAAATTATGGAATGAATCCGGGAATGAATCCTAGGGCCGAGGCCCACGTCGTCGAAATTATGGAATGAATCCGGGAATGAATCCTAGGGCCGAGGCCCACGTCGTCAGAGTTATGGAATGAATCCAGGAATGAATCATAGGGTCGAGGCCCACATCATCAGAGTTTGGAACGAATCCGGGAATGAATCTCAGTTTAGGAATGAATCCGGGAATGAATCTCAGAATGTGGAAGAAATCCAGAGAAGGAATCTCAGAATTTGGAAGG
Source organism: Zanthoxylum bungeanum (assembly GCA_019454045.1). Classification (NCBI taxonomy): domain Eukaryota; kingdom Viridiplantae; phylum Streptophyta; class Magnoliopsida; order Sapindales; family Rutaceae; genus Zanthoxylum; species Zanthoxylum bungeanum. The sequence continues at coordinate 26,192 of SKCR01000010.1, forward strand.
AATCCAGAGAATGAATCTCAGAATTTGGAAGGAATCCAGAGAATGAACCTCAAAGTGTGGAAAGAATCCAGAGAATGAATCTCAGAATACGGAAGGAATCCATAAGAATAATCTCAAAGTTTGGAACGAATCCAGAAGAATGAATAAGAAATCTGGGGATGAATCCAAAGGTCGAGGCCCACATCAACTCAACACAACAGGCGGACCAGGTGACAGCTGGCGAGCCAGGTAAGTAAAAATGCATTGCATAACTTTGATAGGATTGTCCAAAGTCACACACTGCACAAGTCCCATCAAAGTGGGGGCGACTGTAGGCATTGCATTTTCGCATGTGAAACCCGATGATGAGTCTCAATTGGAGGCACTACCTTTTTAGCTAAGGATATTGCGGGAAACGGAGGTCGGAAGGGGAAATTCGGAAAAGTATGTCATCAAGTTCATTCCACAAGTTCACTGTCTTCGTTGGTGCTGTGTTCGTTACTTCGTTCGAACCTCGTGCAGATTGCGGACGTTCGTGCCGCGTGCGAGGAGGCGTTCGAACGGTGCCGGTAATTCTGGTTTTGCTGCTAGCCTCACCTCAGCCCATTTAGCCCCCCAAAGCCCATAAAACACATCCCAAATTAAATAAATAAATATTAATTAAAACATTAACTAAATAAGATAATAATTAAATTAATTAAATAATTAAATAAAACCTTTACCAAACTTAAACTAAAATCATGCCTAATATAAATAAATCAAATATATTATATACTAAAACTAAAAATAAGATTTGCCTAATTTAAATCAATCCTAACCAATTAAAACCAATCAAATATTTGACTTCTTAATTCAATAAGATATACACCAATTTAAATTAGTTGACTTCCTAAATTAAAATATTTTGTCCCCCCTCAATCTTGTATATGCCTTTCCCATCTCTCCTTATTTGGAAACCAAATCTCTTCCTTGTGAGACAAGGTGAAGCCCTAGCCATTCTCTATATAAACAACCCCTAACCTAGCCATCCCTCCTCTCGAATCTCTCTAGCTCAGACGCACAATTCACACAAGAATTATAGCAAGAAATCCTAGACATCACAAGCATATCACTCCCTTGATCCTCACCCTCACACCACCGAAAATCACACCAAAACAATCCCTAACCACCACCGAAAATCACACAAAACACAGCAACCTAAACCACTCCCAAAACAGTCCTTAATCCCTTAAAACGGTAACCTAAAAGACACTTACAATCCATAATAACCACACAAAAACCACACCAAAAAGAACATCAAAACAGTCCACCAACAATAAGCAGAAAATACAGAGGGAACGGCAGCAAAACCATAAGGAAACAGCAGCAAAACGGAGTCGGAACAGTAGCTCGAGTGGCCGAACAGCGAAGGAAGAGGCAAACCAGTGAACCAGAAAAGTTGCGGAGCTTTACCCCCTTTCGATCTTCATGGAACGCGAGTCCGAGAGACAGCTTAAAAGGTTAGACCTGAGGGTATCTTTCACACTTATTCGTATTTAATTTCTGGTTATTTATTTTGATTATATTTTCTCTATTTGTGGCATTTTTTGTGTGTATGATGCGTGTTGTGGGTATTGGATGAATGGAAGAGTGTCGTCTCTTGTGGTATATAGGATGGAAACCCAGACGTAAATTCCGTAGCCGAATCCGAATGGACGGTAGTGCGGTCTGTACTTGGGACACAACTCCACGTACCACTTGAGTAAAACGACACCTCCTCTCGTTTTGAGTTGCTTTGGTTTATTTAATTCTTGTCATTTAAATTCTGCATGTTGTTTAATCCCATGATACGATCGAGTGCATGGGCTTAGTAAGTGCGATGAAAGGTTCCCTAATTGGAGGGTTAAAATCCTTCACCACGATGCTTTGCCGCACCGATTGATGTGTGTTCGGTTGAATGCGAAATACGTTCAATCGGACATACTTAGTTTGATATGATTGTCTTTATTTTCGTATGCATGATTCAACCGAGCGCATGGGCTTAGTAAGTGCGATGTGAGATCCCCTATGGGGAGGGGCTAAAGCCCTTTACCACGAGGCTTTGCCGCACCAGTTGATGTGTGTTCGGTTGGATACAAGATACGTTCAATCGGGCACACTATGTTTAATGTTATTGCTTTTCATTCTATGTATGCATGATTCAGTCGAGCGCATGGGCTTAGTATGTTGGTCTAAAGGTCCTCTCTTTGAGAGATCAAGAGCCCCAAAAGGCCACCTTTACGGCAGTACTTCGCCGCGCCCCCCCTTTATTTTGTCGTTTATGTATTGCGTCCCATTTCATGCATCAGGTCTGTTCCCGTTCGAACGCGTTTACGAACGCAACTCGAACGCGCATGTATTTTTCCTTGTCATGCATCAGGTCTCGCTTATGTTCGAACGCGTTAACAAACGCCATACGAACGTGAGCATTCTGTTTCATTTCCGTTCGAACGCGTTAACAAACGCCATACGAACGAGAACATTCTGTTTCATTTCCGTTCGAACGCGTTTACAAACGCTATACGAACGCCCACGCACTTTCTTAGTTTCATAATGCATCAGGTCTGGTTCCGTTCGAACGCGTTCTCAGACGCTACACGAACGTGAACCTTCTGTTTACCGTTCGAACGCGTTTACGAACGCTACACGAACGCGCACCACCGTCTTAGTTTCATAATGCATCAGGTCTGGTTCCGTTCGAACGCGTTCTCGGACGCTACACGAACGCGAACCTTCTGTTTACCGTTCGAACGCGTTTACAAACGCTACACGAATGCGCACCCACTGAATCGAGTCATCTTCATTAGATTTCATGCATAGTTTTCCTAGTAGCTATCCCCACATGGATGAATACAACTATGTTAATGAATTACAATTCATATGCTTGTGTCGTGATAACATTTGAGTATTATTTCTTGCGGTATATCGGATGGAAACTCAGACGTAAATTCCGTAGCCGATTCCGAATGGACGGTAGTGCGGACTGTACTTGGGATACAATTCCACGTACCACTTGGAAAAGTGCCCATATGTATGCTTGTATGGTTAATATGTGTGCTTGTGTTTTCTTGAATGTAATATGCAAATAAAGTTGTATGTTCGTTGTTATTTTGATATATGTTAAGCATGCGATTTTAGATATGAGATATATGTGAAATGTGTGCATAAGTTTTATTTTGCATATGAGAATTTAGAAGCATGATACTCTTGGAAATAAGTGTTACTTAAGCTTTATTAAATTATTACATAAATCCTTTCATTACAAGTGACATGAGTAAGGGACCATTCCGAACCCAACGGTTTGAGGTCTTCCCTTGCGAGGGGTGAGTGCGGCCTTAAATCTTTGTCCCGGTTCACACCGGGTGGCGACTCCATATTATTTAGTATTTCCCAACTAGTGCCGCGAGCCTAGGAACGGCGTCGTCCAGGTTCTGTTGTCCTACACTCATTGTGATGATAACTTTAGTGCTCAATCCGTTATGCATAGCCATAGCTTCTTAAAAGGACATATCCCAAGTTGACTGCCTAAATTGTGGCAAACAGGGTCACTAGAAGTGTGACTACCGTATGGACAAGGCAGACATGAAGGAAGTGAAGGCGGGACAAGGTTCCGGCTTCAAGAATATTTGTTATAAACATGTTCAATACTGGTTTTAAAATTGGATTTTTGATACTAGATGTGGTACATGAATATATGTACTGATGTGCGAGATCTGCTGATAAGCAGGAAACTGGCTTCAGATGAGATCGACCTACAAGTCGGAAACAAGACGAGAGTCGCTGTTTTGGCCGTAGGAACCTAAGTTTTGGAACTGCCTTTTGGGCATGTACTTAAACTAGGAGACTGTTATAATGTATCTAGTTTGACTAGGAACATTATCTCTATATCTAGTTTAACCCGTTGCGGGTATACCTTTGTATTCCAGAACACAAGGTGTTTTGTTTATAAAGATGATATTGAGATATACACATTATATGTGAATAACAATATTTATATTTAGAATATAAATTAATCTCATACATATAACATGACAAACAAGTAGCTCAAACTGAAGTAAATCAAATGAGACTTATTTGTGGCATTGTCATCTGGGATGCATTAACAAGATTCGTATATCCACACTTTCGAAGAGTGGATACTAGGACGGATTTGATTCTAATTCAAATGATGTCTACGAATCTAGTTTATTAGGAAAAGTGCCTAAAACACATTTTACTTGGTAAAAGTACAAGTGCCACCGATCTGTTAGCCCTCGTTCATAATGACGTGAGTGGGCCCATATCTAGCTAGGCTAGAGGTGGATATGAATGCTTCATAACCTTTACGGATGTGGCATCACGTTACGGTTATGTGTATCTTATGAAACACAAGTCAGAAATTTTTGATAAATTCAAAGAATTTCGACATGAAGTAAGAAAACAGACCGGTAAAAGTATTAGAACATTGCGGTCAGACCATGATAGACAATACTTAAACAGATGAGTCGCTCTGAGCTACCAACTTCCTTCTGAGGATACGCATTAAACACTGCAGTACTTATTTTGAATAAAGTTCCATAAAAACTGTTAGACAGACTTCATATTAGATATGAACAGGAAAGAAACCAGGTTTCTCATTCCTGAATATTTGGGAATGTTGGGCATATGTTTGGATGGTACCAAACTAGAACCAAAATCGGATAAGTGTCTATTTGTAGGTTGTCCTAGGGAAATCAAAGTATAGTACTTATACAACTCACAAGAGAACAATGTAATTGTTGCTTTCCATGCGGTTTTCCTAAGAGGAATTCCTATATGCAGTGGTAAATGGGAGGAAAGTAAAACTCGATGAAAATCAGAGTAATACTATTCCAAGCACCGACTCCTTTACGGAACACAAACAGTTCATCAATAATGAAACTGTACCAATAATCTTCGAATACACAAGAACTGCGTAGTTCAGAGAGAGTTAGAAAAAAACCTGGGAGGTATGGGTTTCTAATCTCACCTTATATATATGTTAATCTTATTGAGGAAGACGAACCAGCTACGTGTGAAGAAGTGATACAAGGTATCGACTCATTTAATGGCAAAGTGCCATTAAGTCCGAAATAGATTCCATGTATACCAACCAAGTTTGGACACTAGTTGATGTACCAGAAGACATTGTGCCTATTGGTACTGTATGAGTCTTCAAGGAAGACATACATGGATGTCAACATGAAATGTACACAGCTAGGCTTGTACAGAAATGGTATCGTCAAAGACATAGTGTCGACTACGACGAAACTCTTTCACCTATTGCCATGATTAAATCCATTCGGATAATGTTTGCTATAACTGTATATTTCATTTATGAAATATGACAGCTGGATGCCAAAATCATTTTCCTTAACGGAAACCTTTTGGATGATGTTTGTATGCAACATCCTGACGGTTTTGTCATACCAAGACATGCAAACAAGGTTTGCAAGTTAAATCAATCCATTTATGGATTGAAGCAAGCATTGTGTTCTTGGAACCAACGTTTGATGTAATCATAATGGTATATGATTTAATTCAAAACGAAAATAATCATTGTGTATATAAGAGGGTTAGTGGAAGTGCACTGACAATCATTGTCCTATACATTGATGATGTATTGCTTCTTAGCAATAACATTCCCATAATATAACCGGTGAAAGCTTGGCTTTCATTAAAATTCTCCATGGAATACCTGGGAGAAACGGGCTTTATTCTAGGAATAAAGATCTACTGGGATAGATCTAGAAAGCTGCTGACACTCTCTCAGTGTTTGTACATTTTGATATGTACATAACCTGATGTCTCATATGCTTTGAGCACATGTAGACACAATCAGGCCAATCTAAATGATGATCACTAGATTGATGTAAAGAACATCCTTGAGTATCTTGGATGAACTAAGGATGCTTTATGAGAATATGAGGAAATGAGAACTTGAGGTGACTAGGTTCACCGCTGTAAGTTTCCAAACTGATAAAAACGACTATAAGTCGCAATAAGGGTACTATATAGTTTGAATAATGTAACAGTGAGCTGAAAATCTTCCAAGCAAGAAACTGTTCCCGAATAAACAACAAGAGCGGAATATTATTACAGCTTAGGCAGCAAATGAAGCATTTTGGATCTAAATAATCCAAATTAGATTAAGAGTAATTCTATTAGCAGCTGGGCTAGGCTATAGCACAGGCTAAAGAATCACGGTCTCATCAATGATCCAAGTATGTACTTTGACTAATTTCATCTGATTCATTAGATCATACATCATGGCGATGTGATGATCGAATAAATCGCATCAGATGATAACCTTATAAATCCGCTGACGAAAGATGTTTCTCAGTAGAAGTTTGAGCGACCCGTATATAGTTCAAGTGTTAGACACTTGAGTGATTGGCTATAGGCCAAGTCGGAGATTGTTGGATAATTATGACCCACAACATCACTATTTGTACAGAACATGGTGTTGTTGTACAAATTAACTATGTGACAAATGAAATTGCTCTTTTATCATTAATAATTGGATTACTCGAATATATAAATGATAAAAGTCCTTATGATTAGTTCCAGATTAATAAGATATGAGACAATATTAATACACAAAGGTTTAATCATTAAATATCCCTAGTCGTAGTATTATCGAGACTGGACATCGATAATGCAGAATAGGCTAGTATTACACTTGTGCGTGTTATGAAAGCGTAACAACATAGTTCTCATATATTTGGGTATTGGATACTCATGCAAGTGTAATAGGAGGTTCTGTTTACCGATGGTACGGAAACAGCTTCGCTCTGGATAGATCCCTCGGAATCCCATTGGTAGTATGACTATGTGTCTATGAGAGTCCGAATCAGGGTAGGTGTATTTGGTCTTAACCTGAGATTTGCATCGCTAATACTTGCGACAATCAATATACTTTGGTTTTGGTCGTCCAGGGCTTTAACATGTTATGTGTACGCCTCTTCTGGGTATACTGAGAATCGTAGTGTATTGGGTGTGATGTCAAGATGGAAGTATCACTTCAGTCATATGGAGATGATGATCACGCAGGGATACAGAACTGGTACTCTATGTGCTATAGCCATCGGGGAAGTATGACTAGGTCATGATTTTCCGATCATAAAGAGACTAGTTTCTTGTGATCCGATATATGTTTCGTACGGGGCAGACACAACTCCAGCCACAGGCCTTGCATGTGACATCCGATACTGGATCGTAATACGCAATACTACGTATACTACGCCTGACAAAGATCTTGTATTCCGTAGCAGAATATTTCTGGAGAATTGGGTAGGCACAGTGCTTTGCTAGAAGCCAACCATGTCTTATAAATCGGTAAATGTGTGGTACCGGGTACGCACGTGTTCGGATAGTCCGATGACCGAATTTACTGCCAACATATCCAGAGATCTCTTGGGTCGCATTCCAAAGATTCATCGATGATGTTTGACTCGGACAATATTAATCTGGGATTAATTAAGAGAGAATATTAATATGAGATTAATAAAAAGAGAAAATTAATCTGAGATTAATAACAGCAAGAATTAATCTGCGATTAATTATCAGAGAAAGAATTAATCTGAGATTAATTGCGTCGAGAATTTATATGGGATTAAATTCGTCGAGAGGATAGAACACGATTAATTTGGAATTAATCGGTAAAATAAATTTAATAGTTAAATTAGATTTTACTATTTAATTTATTTAATTGAGCTAAATAATATATTAGATATATTAATTAAAATTGGATTTCAATGTGAAATTAAATTGGATTTTAATTTTAGCGAACAAATTAATTTGGAATTAATTCGCGAGCGATTTTCGTAATAATTTTACTGTGTATTAATTATATCGGGATTAATTCATTTTGGATTTAATTATATCGGGACGGAAAATTCGTTTAATCAGATTAAACGAATCTGAGCCCAAAATGTGTTGAGCAAGCCCACTTGAATTTGAATTTAAAGTGTGGCCCACTTCATTTACATCATTAGTCATTTTTGATGATTGATATGAGTGATGGATTTTGATGGAAACTTGTAAAACACTGTTTGCCTTTTGTAATGAAAAGTACAATTAATGAATTATTCATTATTATTTTTTTTTGCCAAGCAATTAATTTCAAGTCTTTAGAAGATTTGGCCGAAATGGACTAAATGAATTGCCTGGCCAAATGAAAGATATAAAAAGTGCTCTCTCTCTCTCCTTTGGCCGATTGAATGGAATGGCCTCTGACATTTGCTATTACTTTTTGCTTTTTTCATTTAATGCCAATATGCCATTTATTATTTTAATATATATATGAATGGGGTATTGCTACAATACCCTTGGTTATCAGATACCCAGGGTTGGTAGCATAAAACAAAAAAAAAAATTGAAAGAAAGTGGTTGCCACTACCGGCTGCAACCGGTAGTTCTCAAAAAAAAATTTAAAAATAATTTTTTTTTATATAAATTATAAAATATTAATAAAAATAAAATTATAAAAAAAATTTATTTTAAGTTTTTAAAAATTTATTTTTAAAAAATATTGAAAAAATAAAATAATATAAAAAATTTATTTTTTTATAATACTGATAAAATAAAATAATATAAAAATATATTACATATTTATTGGTAAAAGTTGCACGTTTAATGATAGGGGTTGCATATTCAACGATCATAGTTGCAGGTGCGATTTTCGAGGCAGGTGTAGTTGCATGTTATTGTTAAAGTTACAAGTCATACGGTCACATTTTACATGTTTATTGCTAAAGGTTTCATCTTCGAAATATTGCATATTTATTGGTGAAAGTTGCAAGTTTAATGGCGGAGGTTGCATATTCAACGGTCATAGTTGCAGGTGCGATTTTCGAGGCAGATGTAGTTGCATGTTATTGCTAAAGTTACAAGTCCAACGGTCACATTTTGCATGTTTATTGCTAAATGTTTCATCTTCGAAATATTGCATATTTATTGGTGAAAGTTGCAAGTTTAATGGCGGAGGTTGCATATTCAACGGTCATAGTTGCAGGTGCGATTTTCGAGGCAGATGTAGTTGCATGTTATTGCTAAAGTTACAAGTCTAACGGTCACATTTTGCATGTTTATTGCTAAAGGTTTCATCTTCGAAATATTGCATATTTATTGGTGAAAGTTGCAAGTTTAATGGCGGAGGTTGCATATTCAACGGTCATAGTTGCAGGTGCGATTTTCGAGGCAGATGTAGTTGCATGTTATTGCTAAAGTTACAAGTCCAACGGTCACATTTTGCATGTTTATTGCTAAAGGTTTCATCTTCGAAATATTGCATATTTATTGGTGAAAGTTGCAAGTTTAATGGCGGAGGTTGCATATTCAACGGTCATAGTTGCAGGTGCGATTTTCGAGGCAGATGTAGTTGCATGTTATTGTTAAAGTTACAAGTCCAACGGTCACATTTTGCATGTTTATTGCTAAAGGTTTCATCTTCGAAATATTGCATATTTATTGGTGAAAGTTGCAAGTTTAATGGCGGAGGTTGCATATTCAACGGTCATAGTTGCAGGTGCGATTTTCGAGGCAGATGTAGTTGCACGTCATCTCAGGATTACTTGGATTCCTCTTAAGGCTTATACCCATTCCATGCACCATTTGGAGTCTATGAGTGTTCTCCAGAGGACATGTTTTTTTCATTATTTCAAAGTAGCAATATTATTTCCTCAACTTATTAAAGATATAGTTTAAGGCAAATGATAGATTTGATATTGCTAGAGTAGGTAGCGAACAAATATTTTATAATATCTCTCGAGCATAATTATATTATTAGTTGGGTCAAAACTAAAATTAAAATTCATATATTTGACTTTAATGATGCTGCCATTGAAGAAGGTGAAGTGATTTTTTAAAAATAATTTGGACAAAATAAAGAATTTTACATTTTTTTAACTAATATTTATTGTTTCAATCTCAAGATAACAAAGAATACAACAATGTGCATTATGAGACCCAAGCAAACCATTACCAAACTTACCAACCAAAACCTGCAATTCAATTTGCTTATTTCCCAAATCTACATAGCAAATGAACTATATCTATATATACCAAATGAGACCAGCTCCAAAAGGGGACTTCTTGATTTTCTTTTCTCTTTTACTTGAAGTCAACTAATAAGGGAATTTTGATGCCCAAATGGAATATTTGATTACCAAATGCTACCAAGTACCATGGTTTATCAACCTACTCACTTTCGGTAACAATCCTGTCTGAGGCGAGGCCACCCATCTTGCTAAATGAAACCGATGGTGAACTTAGGTCACCAATGTCACGATCAGCATCATCCTTTTTTTTTTTTTTTTTGCAACGACCAGTCGGGCAATGGTGCTTCGGCAAAATGGGAACACTGGAGGTGTTAGGCATGCAGTTGTAGGGTTTTGCTTCTTGTGGCAGCATAGGGCTAGAATGCATTGTGCACACATCTGGTGGCCACAATCTTGGACTTTAATTTTACATGCCTACTGAAAACATATGCAATATAGCTCTGCATCGCTAGCCTGCATTGAAAGAGAACAAATCAATATCATCCTTTTAAAAACCAACAAAAGTTAAAATAAAAAGTTCACAAAATTGCAACAGGAAAAACAAAATAAGCTCATGCTTATTTTGAATTCCATAGTCACATAATCCATTCTAACAGATTGATCGCTTATATATATTTTTTGTTTGTTTCTTTGTAACCCTACATGAGTTAGCCTTAAAATCATGAGAAAAATTAAAAACAATATATTTTGTATCGTTTTTTGTTTTTGTTTTTATTCCTTTACAAAGTTGAGAGTTTCATCGAACAACAAGATGCTTGCATACTGCCACGAGTCCATCATCATGAATTGCAAGAAATGTCATTAATGCAACAACAAGTTCATTTGAAAATCTTTCAACTCATTTGAAACTTTCTATTGGGTCAAGTAGTCATCTGAATTCATAAACGAATTATGCCAATGAAGTTAAAAAATTGAAAGATTTCTCAAGTGAGCAGCTAAAGTTAGCCATGGCTGAAAAGACATATGTTGAAGAGGCTAGGCAAGAAGCAAAGAAACATATAGAGATGGCTGAAAAGGCATATGTTTCTAGGTAATTTCAAAAAATTTGACGCCCTGTTTCAATTATGATTGATATTTTTTAATAGAATTAATAAAATATATACCTCAGAAATATTGTGCTCCGACATCATAATATGATAGAGATGGAAGGACGTATGTAGTACTCTTTAAAATATTTTTCTCTCTCTCATTGTTCGCTTCCATCATGTCATTTTCTAGGTAATCTTTTGCCTTCTGATTAAGCTCACTTATGAACTTCAGAGATGATGGCCGGACTAAAGGCTCCGCAGATGCAGGATTTAACAAAGCTGCGCAAGCTCCGTGTTTGTAATTCAATACAACTGTATATTGAATCATCCTACATAGAGATGACCATATAACAGCAAAAGAATTAACAGAAAATCTCTAGGAAACTAAATCAAGAGAAAATACATAAAAAGTATGTTTTTTTGAAGAAAATTGATTGCACAATTTGGCTGCAAAAGATACAGAGACGCAATCAATTGATAAGAATTATAAAATGATCAAATTTGTGTTCCTACAAGTGCAGCTGTTCCAACACTTCTGGTCATTTGATGGCCTCAACTAAATTTATAACAGCATGATAAGAACCAACACGACATTTTTTGCAACTGAACTTTCACAAGACATCCAAATGTGCCATTTTTATATTTATGTTCAAACTAATAATTTGAGATGGCAATAAAGAAACAACTACAGAATGCATTACATGAAAAACAAAATAAATCAAAGAATGTGACCAAAAAAGAAAGAAATTAAATATTACCCAGATGAATCTTTATGAAGATGATCTGTACCACACGCCAGCAGTGCACATATGAAATCAATCGATCCCCCTCTAGCTGCCAAGTGAAGAGGAGTGCTTCATGGGCAACTTTAATCAGCAATCTATCAATCAACAAAACAAATATAACGCCTAAATCAACAATAAAAAAAAAAATCATCACAACTTTTACCCAAATCCACCGGCTGAAGCACAAACTAAGAGCACCATTATCTAGCAATATATGTACACATTCAGACCGTCTTTGACGAGCTGCCAAGTGCAACAGCATCCCTCCCCTGCCATATCTAATGTTCACAAATCTTGCATATCCCATAAAATCCAATCCCAACACAGCAATTATATCAACCATTAATAAGCCAAAATTTATCTATTTATCTAACAAAGATGTCAATTCTTAGCCTACTAAAGGAGGAGTAGTTTTTCCTGCAAAGGCCTAAATTATTCTACTAATAACCGGACTAACTAGAACACAAATAAAAATCATATGGGCTCTAACTTCTGCACTAAATATTTTTGGCTAAAAATGTCGGAACAACAAAGAGGAAAAATTGAAGTGTGTCAAATTCGATTACCAGGTTAACAAAACAAAATACATTGACCTTTACCTTTTCAGCTCTGGGTGAATAGTGATGATGCGGATCCATTACATCGATCCTTCACAAGATCAACATAAAAATAAAAGATAAGGTGTAATAAATTTTCTACCTCCCCATCTTGATTTCCAATGAAACCATTTATGTCTATTCCTGAACTACAAAAACACGTGATTAAGAAGCCGACAACAATTCTCTATTTTAAAAGCTCAAGATATTTTCCAATAACTGCAATAAAATGTCAAAGACAATATGAACTCAAGCAAAATATGTACAACAAATTAATTAGTTGGATTATATGTATAAAAATAAGCAGAGGTAAAATGAATAAAATTGGAAAAAATAATTAATAAATAAATAAACCCATTAGAAGACATGGCCTGGGTAGCATTGACAAAAATTCAACTAAAACACTTTTAAGTTATTTGAATTTTAGGAACCAAGTTAGTTATCAATGGACTAGAAAAAATCATTAGTGTGGCATAACCTCAACATTTTTCAAAAAAAAAAACTGCAATAAAGAAAAATTACAAAATGTACAAAAAATAATCTGGGAAAAGAAATAAAAGAAAAAAAATACCTACTTTGATTCTTGTATTTGAACTGCAAGAGCAAGGTTTCAGAAAAGCAATGATAAGGAGCAACGGTAAGAGCAGCGGCGGGGAGAAGCAAAGAAAAATACACATGAATTTTAGGGTTATGGTGAGTAATCAAATGGATAGATTTGTCTTATTGGAGATTTTTGTTTACCGGCTATTTAAGTTTCAAGTCACAAAATAAATTATCATTTATTTAATATTCATTTAAACCTTAACCGTTGGATCTCAAACAATTTAATCTAATGGATATAATAACATGGGTATTAGATACCCAACGGTATAGTAGATGCGCCCGAATGAATGAGCAAAACGCTTTTTGACTAACTGACCTTGCTTTTCACTTTTGGCATGTGGTAATTAATTGAAAAACATATAAAGGCACTGTCTTCTCTAAAAAGCAAATGGCGAAAATGAGAGAGTATTTGCTCTCTGGTTCATTTTCATTTTTGGCCGAATTGGCCTTGCATTTTCTTTTGGCCGAGAGGCTATCAGCCTCTGTTTTGGAAACAAAGACCAAAAGCAAATGGTCGATTGCTACCCCTCTTTTTCGGGCAAATTTGTTTCTCCTAGGGAGATAAAATTTGTTTCACTTGTTTTTGCTAGCACATAAGGGAGTCAAAAAGATGGTGATATGGATACTCACCCATGAGTTTGGAACCACAAGGAGGGCTTGGAAGCTTCAACATCCATAAAAAGTTTTGAAAGTCAAAGCCGATCAATGTAAGTTTATTCCGCAAACTTCTTGATTTATTCACACACGAATCACGCTTAAAGATCCCGTGGCATGTATAGGACACTAACACTCTCTTGTATGCTTCATGTTATGTGTACGTCATGAAGCACATATACATGTCCCTAAAGCAGTTCACTGACCCGATTCACATTGTGCGCGTGTCACGACACATAGTGAGTCGCATCATGATGCGAACTGTTTAGGTTGGCATCGCTACGCATGCCACATTACGTCGTGATGCAAAGTCAAACTCAGATTCAGCTTCCATTTATTTTCAATCTCATCATAAGATGTCAGATAGCCCTACCTAGGCTTTCTTATCGACATGGATATACGCATCATTCTCACACATGTTTAGTGTTAGTGTCCTAGACATGCCCAAGGTCTCTAAACATGATATGTGTGTGAATAAATCAAATGGAGTTGCGAAAATACTCACTTTGATCGAATGAGAAAAATTCAAAACTTTCTTTGAAGATGAAGATCCAAGCCTTGCATTTGAGTTCCAAACTTTGGGTGAGTTTCCCTTTCACCTTTCTTTGACTCATTTAAGTGCTAGCTTGAACAAAAATTGAAGCAAAAATTGCCCTCCAAGAGTTACAATATTCGGCAATGAGAAAGATGTGAGGGAGAGAGTGAATAATTTATTTTTAGTTTCTAAAACTTGATACAAAAGTTGACTTCCAAAAGTTAACTAAAGTGTGTTAGGTGTGTTGTGTAATTAAAGGCCAACAATTAAAGTTGTCAACCACTTCCATCACAAATAGTGACATGTGATGTAAGTGATGTGGGTCCCACCCAAATTTGAATTCCAAATTTAAGTTGGTTTACACAACACACTTTGGGTTCGGTTTTGTTTAATCCAATTAAACGAATTTTCCGTCGCTAAATAATCCAATTTAATTAAATAATAATGTCAAGCAAAATTATTACGAAAGTCGCTTACGAATTAATTTGGAATTAATTCGTTCGCTTGAATTAAAATCTAATTTTAATTCCGTATTGAAATCTGATTTCAATTAATATATCTGATATATTAGTTTAGCCCAATTAAATAAATTAAATAGTAAAATTCAATTTAACTATTAAATTTACTTAGCCGATTAATTCCAAATTAATCGCGTTCTCTCTCTTCTTGACGAATTAATCCCAGATTAATTCTTGCCGTAATTAATCCCAGATTAATTTTCTCTCTCATAATTAATCACAGATTAATTCTGTTCGAGTCAAATGTCATCGGTGAATCTTTGGGAAGCGACCTAAGAGATCACTGGATATGTTGGCAGTAAATACAGTCATCGGACTATCCGAACACGTGAGTACCCGGTACCACGTTCTTACCGATTTACAAGACATGATTGGCTTCTAGCAAGACACCATACCTACCAAATTCTCTAGAAATATATTCAACATTGAATATATATAATCTGTATCAGGCGTAGTATAAAATGTATTGCGTAATACGATCCAGTATCAGATGTCACATGTTAGGCCTGGGGCTGGAATTGTGTCTACCCCGTACGAAACATATATCAAATCACTAGCAACTAGTCTCTGTAATCGGATAATCATGACATAGTCATACTATCCCGATAGCTGCAACATTTAAGAGTACTAGTTCTGTATCCATGCGTGATCATCATCTCTATATGACTGAAGTGATACTTCCATCTCGACATCACACCCAATACACTACGATTCTCAGTATACCCAGAAGAGGCGTACACAGAACCTGTTAAAGCTCCGGATGACCAAAACCAAAGTATACTGATTGTCGCAAGTATTAGCGATGCAAGTCTCAGGTTAAGACCGCATACACTTACCCTGATTCGGATTCCCATAGACACATAGTCATACTACCAATGAGACTCCGATGGGTCTATCCAGAGCGAAGCAGTTCCCGGTCCAACGGCTAACAGAACCTCCTATCACACTTGCATAAGTATCCAATACTTAAATATATGAGAACTATGTCGTTAAGCTTCCATAACGCGCACAAGTGCAATACTAGCCTATTCCGCATTATCGATGTTCAGTCTCGATAATACTACGACTAGGGATATTTAATGATTAAATCTTTCATGGATTAATATTGTCTCATATCTTATTAATCCGGTACTAATCATATGGACTTTTATCATTTATATATCCAAGTAATCCAATTACAAATGATAAAAGAGCAATTTCCTTTGTCACTTAGTTAATTTATACAAAGAACATCATGTCTTTTACAATCAGTGATGTTATGGGTCATAATTGTCCAACATTTAGAATCATAAATATTATTCTAATCGAAATTCGATCGAATTTTTATAGATTCCACGCAAAAAGTCTCAACCAGATTCATGTGCCAACATAAGCAGTAGGAATTTATGTCGGTTCTGTGAGTGAATACTTTCATATTTATGTTTTCATGCTATTTATATTGTAATATACTTTACTTACGATGTGGGTACTATGATTTACGAAGCACAATTTATGATATATAAGTTATATCGTAAGTTTCACAAGTTATGTTTTAAGTTTACGGTTTATGTTTTACAAGTTTGCAGTCCATATATGCATGTTTATTAATTATGTTTTCACGAGATAAGTACGTATGTTTTCAGTTTATGCTTTCCTACCGTATGATTTCAGTTTACGTTAGTATGTTACATGCTTATGATCTACGTTTTCAGATTATGTGGTTCAAGTTTATAAGTAATGGTTAGGGAATCCATTCAGACAGCGTTCATCCAATACGTATTCAAAAATAGGTAATGAATTCCATACGAGCATTATATGCATAAACCAGTACATATGTCAATTTATAGTTACGTGTTTTCAATCCATGATTTCTATGTTTTAGTCTATGTTTTGCAAGTTTACAGTCCATGTGTACAATCTCCGGTTTATATTTTCAGTATACAGTTCATGTTTACAGTTTTCAAGTTATGTTTTGCACGTGCATGTTTACTTATTCATAGTTTACGTTTTCATATGATAAGTTTACAGTTTATGTTTTCAACTTGCGTGTCATGATTACAAGTTTTCAGTTGATGTTTTTATGTTTTTTATGTGTCAAGTTTTTATATTCATGTTTACAGTTTTTAACTTATGTCTTCCATGTGTTATGTTTATAGTTTACGTTTTCACAATTATACGCTTTCAGTTTATGATTTCCATGAATCTCAGTATAAGTTTTTCAGTAAACGATTTACAAGAACAAGAAATAAAAGATTTTCAAACCACCAGTAGAGTGTCATCCTCTCATGTATAGCTATCTCAGGTACGTTTAGCTCAGCAGGTCTAATGGTCTTTCAGTGACCCTCTTAGGCACATCCATATTCATATTCCCCTGCTTACGTGGTGTTAGGTCCCGCTAAATAGGTTTTATGCCCCCAGGTTACGATACTGGTGAGGTTTTCATGACAATATATTTTTCAGCATGTATTTCTTATGTTTCCAGCTCATGTTTACGTCTTTAGTCCACGTTTATGCTTGACACACTCATAAAATGGTTCTTTACTCATAAGTATAAGAGCGTCGAAGTAATAAAATAACCTGATAAGTACGAGGTCGATCCACATGGAATAGATTTAATAAATAAAATAATAATTCGAGTGAAAATAAAAAGGCTAAATTGTTTGAAGTGATGAATTTTAATAAATCATATTCTTGAAAACATTAACATCTAAACATAAAGTTTAAATACAAAACGTAATCATGAAAAGTTCATATAACATATACATGTAATAAATTTCATGAAAACAACACCAGTATCGTAGTCTGAGGGTGTGAGACCTACTTAGCTGGAACTTATCACTGTATAAGCAGGGGAGTATGGACATGAACATGAATAAGCCTAAGAGGGTTTCAAGAACCATTAAGCAACAAGAGCAAACATGAGTAGCTAAACATGAGGGGACAACACTCTACTGGCATTAGCAAAGAATTTAATACTTGCATAATGAACTTGGAGCCGATCAAAATCATGTAACATAAACTCATGTATAAATTGCCATGATTTTTGAGATATAACAACATATAACATATACTTGAAATGTCCAACATGGAAACATAGCAAAATGAAAACATCTTTACATAAATTCAAAATTAGATATTCAATATTTTTTTTTTTTTTTTTTTTGAAAAAAGATATTCAATATTAAACAACTTAAACTTAGTTTATAAAACACTTAAGAGTTTGACAACATGAAAAATATAGCATTCACTCACATGTCAAGTCTTATTGCTCATGTGGTCATGTGAAATTGGATGAAATATCATGCGTATAATCTGCAAAGCATATATTTAAAGCATCGTTAGTATGCATAAGTATCTACGACTCTAAATATGCACATGAATGATGTATGTGCCCATTATGACAAGGAAGTTTAAGATATTTTTCTAATATTCTAAGAAATTACAAGGTGTCATCCTAACTTAACTACTAGAGATTCGAACACGTGCCATAACAATATCCCCAATCGACTAAAGACATGCCAACGTTGCCGATATCTTGATTTCGTCTAAACAACTATTTCAAGGTACCCAAACCATCTAAACATGAAACACATTATAATTATCATGCTTATTCATCTAACACTCCCTTAAACATCACACAGCAACACCATCAACACATTAAAATGTTTGTGATAATTTTTATTATACTTAGATCGTTTATTTTAATACATGAGAATTAATTAATATATGAGATATATTGTTTAAATGCAATAAATAAATTATTAGCATGATAATTTAATTTATATGATAAATTGAATAATAAATCAAAATTATGGTTTTGGTAATTTTATGAATTACTGAAAATTTATCGAGACACGATCCTGCACGCTTCCGCATTATAAAAATATACTACAAATATTTTTCAACAAGAAGGGATTTTACATTCCCAGTCCCATCTTATTTATATAACTAAGAAAAAAAACATCTCTTTATTTTTTCGAAATACAAAATTATCACGGTTCCGTCCCGCATCATGTTAAACTTCTTCTCGTCCTGTTAAATTTTGGCCCACTAAAAATTTGAGGAATTTTTTTTTTATCCTATCCCATTTTCAAATTGAAATAGAAAATTTGTCCCAAATTTTTGGAGAAAAATTTTCAACCCTGCTTGTTAGTAGATATGTACATGTAATATTTAAAAATTACATCATATATTAAAATAAACAAAGCAAATTTAAAAAAAAAAAAACCTTTTAACACTCGTTAACAAAAATAATCATTATACAGCATTTAAATGATCCATTATTTTATCTTAAAATAAAAAATAATCCACTTGAGCTATAACTAGATTGCAGAATTCTCCAATAAGACAAGAACTTTCAAGGCCCTTTCCTAATTGAGATGATAATTAAGGATGAAAAATTGAAAAAATTATCGTTAAGGATGAGGATGAGGAAAATTAAATATCTATTTTTTTATTCGGAGAAGGAATGAGGATCAGATAAAATCTCTATCTCATCTCTATTACTCATTTAAGTTTTAATTATTTAATTTAATTTTATAAATACATTCAAATTAGAATTTATAATTTTATATAAATGTAATTATGTAAATAAAAAGTATCTTAAATTATAAAAATATATAAATTATAGTTAGTGTAAGGACTTTAATGAAATAATTTAATATATAAAGCGTTATTTGAGGGGCCCTCATTTTATTAAGACTATATATGATATTGTGGTTTAATTTGTACTGAGGTGACAAAATTTTATTTTGACCGAAACATAATTTTCAAGTGTTTTGTTAATGATAAAAAATTATAATTACTATTTATTATTATTATTGTTATTGTTGTTTTAAAATTGACCTATCAGAATCTTTGAAGATTATCTAAATAAATAAATATGGGATGTATATGTTGGGATTTTCATGCCCGACAAGAAAATGTATTCAAAACATTATTGATTAATAAATTTATGATTCAATTTTATTTCATGTATGTATTTTGATTTGCTTCATAAAATTCATGAAAACTTTAAATAAAATATATATATGTCTATGTAAAATGTTACATATACATTATGAATGATATAGTTGAAGTTGAGAATCTTAAAAATCCAAAGTCATAAAGACAATTGATTTCATTATGAATGATATAGTTCTATCTAGACTATAATATATAGAGACATAAAAATGAATGTATTTTATATAATAAGACTATATTGGACATGATCATATGAAATTGAAAAGTTCTAATAATTTATGTTGAATTAAAAATATCAATTTTATCATAATCATAGCCATATATTGTAACACCCTGCTAGAGGCAAGGTGCTACCAGCAGGAGACAGGATTGACTCATCTCCATAAGCCTCTAAATTTACAGAAAATCGAGCATAATGCATTCTAAAATTGGACAACGTAGATCACAATCCAGCATCAAAACGAAATCTAAGAAAACAACAAACAAATAAAAGGACCTCAGGTCCACCAAAACACATCAACTCAACACTTAAGGGTTTCGTGCCCACAACATCAATCAATACTTAAGGGCCCCGTACTCATAACATCAAAGAAAATCAAATCTTTAACTTATTAATATAAAACAGTGTGCTCAACACGACAACAACATAATAACAAAAGAACCTAAACTTACAGGACTTCTCCTAGGACACTTGTGAGGGGTGACTGCCGCTTAGGTGATCCGCGTCTCGAGCATGACTTCTAAAACTGTCATGGTTGACCAATCTAGAAGCCAACCTGCAAAACTAGCAAACTGATTTGGTGTGAGTTATAAAACTCAGTAAGTAACCATGCTAGTATTACAAACAGAACATACAAGTCTAGAATTTTCAAGGTTTATCAGGATTACCAAATTATTACGAGTTCATAAAACATAAATTTTCTACTATCCTATATTCTTTGCATAAGTGAAATCCTCATATTTATATATATATACACATAGGCTAGTTAAATGTGTAATTATCCAAATCATATAAAGAAAAAATTCAAATATCATAAAATACGTTGCTTAATATTGAATTCGTTTCAATCACATGAAGCATGAAGTCATATATTTATACTTATCACAAGTAAACATCTTTGAAATATCATCAAATCAGTGAGTTAAATAAACTTTCTTCTATTCGATTACTAACTCTCTTCAATACCAAAACAATCATCCATTAACTTTCTTTAATTACGGTAACCTTACAATAGCTTAACATTCGAAATTCATATGCATTCGCACATACCGTAGCACATTCTCTTATATACATGCAAAGATAATTTCAAAGTCCTTACACCTATACATACATACCAATACAACTTAACAAACACGCTTTATAACATCTGATACTTACATCAGTTTTCAAAATCATTCATTCATTCATTTCATATAAGCATACACTATCCATTTATTTACAAGTTCTATCATACACATATATACACTTAGACATATATACAATCATCGTGCAATTAACCATAAAGCACACATAATAACCAATACATCACAAAACACATAATCAAACAATACATACATATGGCTGGCTTACGCATACAATGCTCGTACGAGACTCATTACCTATTTTAAAATAGGTATGAGATGAATTTCGTCCGAATGGATCCCTAACCAGCTCAACTACTACACCATGAGATTATCAACCAATTAACATACACACATGCACACATATCACGTGACACAATCTCATCACACGATCTCACATACACAAGCACATACATGCTAAACATTGCTTATCATCTGAATCATCGTATACATACGTATATACATCAAACACATGAGCATACCCATTACTTCGAATTCTGATACCATAGCCTTTAACAATCTTCATGTCTTTTACTCATCAATCAAATACACTTTGTTTCCAGAATTCTTATCAGAAAAATTCATTCATAAACGCATCCCAATCAAATACTATATGTGCACATGTCTCTGTATCCGTCAATTTTATAATCCGTCAATTCTAAAATTCTCTGAGATTGAATTTTTCCCCCAATCTAAAAAAATCATAAAAGAACTTTTATCAAAATATCAAAGCATATTAGCATTTCTCATCTGATCTGGAAATAGTTTTAAACTTATCAAAATATTTCAATAATTTTAGCCTCATCTCAAGTATAACATAGATATCATCAAATTCACAATACTTTATAAAATCAAGAAAACATTATGAAAGAAAGTATCCACTAACATATTTGAGAACTGACTGGCAATACTTCACAGTCTCGAAGAAAGTTGCAGTTTCTACCGATAGTCTATAATCGATAAACTTTATTAGAACATAAATTGTGAGATATGCTTCCGATCAATAAATAAAAAATCTGTGTTCTAAAACCCCCCGCCTAGGCGGCGCGTATAGGTTCGGCGGCCTATGGCCGCCCCGCCTGGCCTCAAATCGTTGAGGTCAGGCGCTCGTTGCAAATTCATTGGTCAATCGTCGTTGACCGACGCGGAATTCGAAATTAATTGCTTTTTCCCGCCGAATTTCACACCCCAATCCTAGCCCTAAACTTAATTTTACAAAATTAACTCCCAACTCATCAATTTGAAAAAAAATCCCAATTTAGAACATAAACCCTAATTTCAAAAATCTAATATTTTTATTTTGTTAATTTCTCATCAAATTGACCATTTATAAATATTAGTCATTACTCAAATAACATTTATCTATGATTGATTTCTCCAAATCATACCAAATCTTAAACCTAATTATAGAAATTCTCAATTTCTGATTAACCGTCTAGGCCCCGCCTAGGCCCCGACTAGGCACTCTAGGCGCTAGGCGTTGGGTCACCGCCCGACTAGCGCCTAGCGCATTTTAGAACACTGTAAAAAATGCAATGCATGAATACTTGACTTCGTTGAGTACTAACTTATAAGCGTGGTTTATGAATTTTTACGGGCTAAAGTTTGGAGTTACACAAGTGCGGGAGCGGGAATTTAGATTCTACTAGTCACTAAGAATTCACTGCCCAAACGCTTAAGTTTGAAAATTCACTATAATTAATTGAGAATGAATCTGAAGTTAAAATTTTATTAGAATGGTCGTTAATGTATCTAGTTTATTTTAGTTTTTAAGGATCTTAATTTCAATTTCAGAAACTCAAGTTATGAACCGAAGTTCAGGGCTGTCCAAACTAAAAACTGGGTGCATGGGCAGCAGAGCTCGACTTCAAAAATTCGGTCCGGCCTCATCTTAAATCCATAAGTTCTAAATTTTGGATATGTTATTTCTCTATGTGTCTAGTTTACCCAGAAATTACTCTTCATCAATTAGACATCACAAACTTGACTTATAAGTAATTCTTCACAGCCTGTCCAAAAAGCATCCTAAACCAACACTGCTACTTAACTTTCTTATTTCGCCTACTCATCTAATTCATTCAATCCAAAAATCCCAAATATAATTTTCATTATTTTAAAAAACCATTTATAACATATGAGTTGTGTTTATTTTCTTTAATTAATTTGAGTTTGGCATTACGCCGAACACTTGGTGTACCAAGTACACAAACTTCACCATTTTTATAACACAACGCAACATACCTATACACAAACTTATAATCATCTTACTAGAAATCCCACACATGTTAATAACCTTATCAAATACAAAAACACAAGCATCATTCATCATATAGGTTCGGCCAAAGGGGGATAATTTCATTCTTGAAGTTTAAATCACATACAAGGCATAAACACCCATATAACATTCATATAACTTAACTAAACATTGAATCTAACTCAAAAGTTAAAATCTGCATCCCTTACATAGTCATTGATTAGACCATAGCATACCCATCATGCAAAATTTATGTATTCTAATCAATTAGGGATTAAATCATGTTATCTCATCATGAAATGCCAAATCCATGCCAAATCCATTACAACTGCCCTAGCAAGCTGATTCATGCCAAATCCATCAACTATAAATCTAGGGTTCATGAACTATGAAAATGGAGCTGGAAAATATATGCATAATTTGAAGAAAATGAAGGAAGGAAAGATGGAAGCGTACTTGTTGTAATGATGGCTAGAGAAAGCACCCATTTGCCCTTGCTATTAGAAGTGAAAAGGGGGAACAAAAATGGTTGTCTAGAGAATTCGTGAGGGCTGAAGAAAAAATAATGGTGAATAGTGATCATGGGTCTTTAAAAAAAATGGGGCTATATTTTTGAAATATTTTAATAATTTCCTTTTAAGCACATGCTAAAAATAGAGCACTATTCACGTCACTGCATTATATAGTCAGAAATACACTCATTTTTGACTTACTTCTGTTCCGAATTTGGGAAATTATCCAACATGAAAGTTATAGAAATCGGTCTTAGCTTTCCGAAGATAAAAAATTCATGGAAATCGGAGATCAGACCAAAACGTTACGTCCTTCTTACTAAAACTTGCATGTTGACTATGTTAAACTAAAATAAGGTATTGAAATTGAAAATTTTTCCGGGACTTCCATACAAGATTCTTAAAGCGCGAAACCTATTTTAATATTATTTTATGAGTTCTAGAATATTATGCATAATAATTCACTCTACCGAGTATGACCAGTCCGACCAGGGTGTTACATTCACCCCCTCTTGAAATGGATTCATCCTAAATCCTAATATGCGTGTTAATTGGGCGACTAAACTATCATGCATTATCTATTAACTAAGATGTTGTCATATACCTTAAACTAAATAGCCTTCAAAAATACAATCCTTAGTTCTTGAGTCGTGAGTTATTACCGGCTACTAAATTTCTGAGAAATCTCTATAATTATGCCTCAACTCCTCCACCTAAAGTTACTCCGATTAGTTCCATATATAACGAATGTTACCATGAAGTGTTGATCTATTTAGGGAAAAATAATTCGCCCCGCTTCCTTTCCAACCCTTGTAAATCCTCACAATGACATAATAAATACATAATTAAGCTTGTCTTTTACTAAAGCTTGTTTATTGCTCAATTTGTAGCTTCTCATACATCAACCATCTAGATTTTTCCTTATCATGACCTATATATGATTCCTGCTAGCTAAATGTAATCCCATATTCCTTTTCGTTATCCTTCTTTCATTTCCTCTAATACCAATCAATTCCTAATGACCTTCGTTTCCCTGACTCTGAGCATACCTCGAGTTCTTCACATTTTGTTGTAATGTAGTTGTAGGACACAGAAATGGACGACGCGCTGTTCCGGGGTCGCGGCCCGGTTGAGAGTACGGAGTAGCCTTCGAAGGACTAAACCGAGAAGAGAATAAAAGGGAGTCGCCACCCGGTGTGAACCGGGAAAATGATTTAAGGCCGCACTCACTCCTCACAAGGGAAGACCTCAAACCGTTGGGTTCGGAATGGTCCCTTACTTATGCCACTTGTAATGAACGGATTGTGCAATAATTTAACTAAGTCTACACAACATACATTTACAAAAAAGTAATTTACATATAAATTCTTATAAGACATGAATCTAAGTTTGCATGCTTTAAAAATAAGTCGGGAAAGCGGTAAACACACAATTCATGAATTTCTTAAATTAACACATGCATAGTAAATATATGGCCAATGAATTTAGCCGTTCTCAATGTGGGACCTCGCATACCCGGTTGGACGTATTCCGCGTCAACCGAGCATGCCGTGTCCGGGATAAAAAAAAATAAAATATAATAAATGGTGCCCTCAGGTCTTACCTTTTAAGTCGCTTTTCGGGAGTGCGTTTCACGATGCCGGAAGGGCTATCGTTTCTTCTGTTTTCACGGGTTCGCCGATTCTTTATTTTCACTCGCTGTTTTCAACCGTTGTTTTCTCTGTTTTCTTCGCTGTTTGGATTGCTATTTTGGTGATTATTTGGGGACGGTTTTGGTGGACTGTTTGGTCGGTTATTCTTGGTGAAATAGTGACTGTTTTGGGGAATCCAATGCTGTGTTTTTTGTTTCGGTTGTTGACTAGTGGAGGGGCTTTAGGATTTTAAGTTGATGTCTGCCTTATGTTTGTCCACGTTGCTTTACTATTTTCCCTTTTGGCCGTTTGTGTGTTGCTTTGGGTGGGTTCCTTGTCTTCACGTGTATGGACTTTTGTTTTTTATTGTTTATTTCGGTCAGTGGGGGTCCTTAATGTGCTGAATGAGTGAGAGAATATGGGACGTGTGAGCTGGTGTTTTAGGTGCAGTGTGAAGGGTTTATTGGCTTTATTTGGTTTTATCGTGAATGTGAGGTTGCTTTAGTAAAGGGCTGCGCCTGAGAGCGTTTTGAGAGAGAAAAGGCGTGGCTGATGCATGAAGAGGGAGTGGGCGTGTGGTCTGAGTTGAAGGGTACGTGTGGGTTGAAGACAGTTAAGGTGCGTGAATAGGCAGTGAGTGGTTTGGTTTATTTGCGTCAATTGAAGGCTGAGTTAAAGGGGGTTGCTATCGGTGAAGTTGAAGGTTGAGTGAGATGAAAATGAGACGTGAAGGAGGGCAGGCTGTTGTTAGGGCAGTCTCTACGTGGACATGGGGGCTATTAGGGTTTGCATGGCTTTATAGTTTTTGAGAGAGAGAGGTGAGGGTTCGTGGTGCCGTGAGTTGCCGAGAGAGAGAGAGCCTTTGGGTTTTAGTTACTGCCGAGAGATGAATGAATATGAGAGGATGGGGTTGCCTGAGTTTAGTTGTTATGTATGAGTAGGGTGAGATTCAACGACATGATAGTGAAGATGAGGTGAGGGCAGTTTAAGTGAGGGGGGGCTTTTAGGCGTTATGAACGTGTTGGTGTGAATGGATTGTGTTGCATGAGTGGCTGAGTAGGCTGTGGGAATGTGCGTGAGAGGGATAAGAGAGAAGGTGGCTGATTTGCTAGTTTTTTTTGGTTTTATAGAGAAGGAGAGGACATGAGGGTTGGTCGTGGGAGAGCTTGTGTCACACATGAATTGGTGGCTTTCATTGTGCATGAATTGATGGCTTTGTCTTGGGCGTGAATTAGGGTGGCGATTAGTAGCTTTGTTGAATTTTTTGTTCACGTGGGTTGATTTGTGGAGGAGGAGTGTGTGATTTGGTTTTTAGTGTTTTGGAAAGTGGGGCGTGTGGCATGTGCATGTGAGGTGAAGGGTTATTAAATTGGTTTGTTGTCTTGTTTGTGGAGTGGCTTTGTAGTGACGTGGGGTAAGAGTTTTGTGCATGTGGGTTATTTAATTAATTTGTGTTTTATGTTTGTGCTTGTTGATGAACTTCACGTGAGGTGCATGGGTGTAAAGGTTTATGTTGTTTGTGATTGTGAGATGGAAGGTTATTGAGAGAGAATGGGCTAAGTTTGGGCCGGGGATAAATTTTAAAACAAAGGCTTAACGAGCAAACCGAAGCTAAGTGAGCGAACAAAATCCAACGAGACATCAATTCTTGACTCTTCCCTTCCGACGTCCGATTCCCGCGACTTAAAAGGTAGTGCCTCCTCACGAGGCTCATCATCGGGACTTACATGCAAAAAATACAGTGCCTATAGTCACCCCACTTTGATGGGACTTGTGCAGTGTGTGACAATGACAATCCTATCAAAGTCATGCAATGCATTTTTACTTATCTGGCTCTCCAACTGCCACCTGACTTGCCTGTTGTATCGAACGGTGTTGATTTGGTTGTGCCATACCGGACGTGCTAAACCCATACCCGAGGCATCGCAGTTGCGTCTCCACACCGAGAGTGTCGCAGTAATAACTCCATACTCGGAGTGCCGTACCTGGCAAAACTGATACTAATGTGGATGTGTCTCCATACCCAGAGTGCCCTACCCGGCGAAACTGATACTTATGTTAGTGTGGGCCTCGCCCCCAGAGTGCCATTATTGGCCTATTCATTCCCGAACTGTGTTCCATTTTTGGAGTGCCATTCTTGACTTGTTCATTCCCGAACTGTGTTGAATGTGGGCTTCATTCCTTGGGCTTCATTCCCAAAACTGCTGATAATGCGGGCTTCGCCCCCTGGGATTCATTCTCGAAAACTGTTAGTGATGTGGGCCTCAACCCTGGGATTCATTCCCGAAACTGACGATAGTGTGGGCCTCGACCCTGGGATTCATTCCCAGATTCATTCCAAAACTCTGACGATGTGGGCCTCGACCCTGGGATTCATTCCAAAGCTCTTGCGGTGTGGGCCTCGACCTTGGGATTCATTCCAAAATTTTGACGATGCGGGCCTCAACCCTGGGACTCATTCCAAATTCTGAAAATGCGGGCCTCAACCCTGGGATTCATTCCAAAACTCTGCCGATGTGGGCCTCGACCCTGGGATTAATTTCCGAAACTGATATTGATGCTTATGTGGGCCTCGCCCTCTGAGTGCCATACCTGTAAAAACTAATACTGATGCTGATGTGGGCCTCGCCCCCTGAGTGCCATACCTAGCAAAACTAATACTGATGCTGATGTGGGCCTCGCCCCCTGAGTGCTATATCTGGCAAAACTAATACTGATGTTGATGTGGGCCTCGCCCCCTGAGACTCATCCCCAAAACTGATACTGACAATGTGATTATTCATTTCAACATACTGTACTGCCTCTCACGAGATAATCATGATAGCTAAACATATTTTCGTCCTCAACGAATGCTTCGCGTCGAAACCAGGGAATCTTCAAAGTACTTAATACACTCAGATCCGTTCATCTGAATGAATGATCTGAACTAGACTCCTAGTGTGTGTATGCCAAGGCTCTTTTACAGCTTGTTCCTTAAGTAAGCTAACTCGATGATTTCGTCTCAAAGAATCGGATCAGTGGGTCTAACCAACCTAGATGTCTTGATCACATTATGTGATTACTTCATCATACTCAACATGATATGATTGGTCTTTTTTTTTTGTCTTGTCTCTTTCTTTTCATTTTGGACTTTCTTTTCTTTTCTTTTTCTTTTTCTTTTTTTTTTCTTTTTCTGACACACCTACCCTTTAAGGTAGCATTTCTCCTCATGGTGGTCATAATACTCGCCCATGGGTAGCTTCACGCTTATCGGTTATAGGTGGTCTATATATATATATATATTTTTCTTTTCAGAGACTTTTTCTTTATTTCCAACCATATCATACATCGTAGCATAAGTAAACCAGGGTGGACACCCAGGCGAACTGTCATTCACTGATCCGTCATCTCTTCGACTAGTCATCTCACCGACTACTCAGGCTTCAACTGCCAAGATCCTGTAATCAAGTGCTCGTGAGTCTAGCTGAGATTAATCACTCAGAATACCGGATAAAAGCACATATCACACTTATCATTTCTAAGGTTTCTCCTTACAGCAAACAATGTCATCACCAGACATATGCCTAACCATCAAGGACTTTTTTTTTTCACTCACTCCACGAAAATCTTCCTTTAAACTGCTGAAAATGTGGGCTTCGCCCCCTGGGATTCATTCCCGAAACTAATACCAATATGGGTCTCAACCCGGGGATTCCTTCCCGAAACTAACACTGGTGTGGGTCGCAACTCTGTGATTCCTTCCTGAAACTGATACCGATTCATTCCTGAAACTGATAACACTGTACTGTTGTTGCTTCTGGTTGGTTTGCCTTCGCCGTTTTCTCTTTTTCTTCTTTGAAACCTATGAATACAAAACAAAACAAACACAAAAAAGAATGCAAAATACGTTACGTGTATGCATGCATGCATAAATGAATTTCCTATTCCGTTGGGTTAGGTCTTCTGCCGGTTCCTCGGGTGACAGCTTGGTCTTCTTTTTTTCAAGAAAAATGTAGCTTCAATCCCTTATGGTATATCTGCATATGATGCAATGCCAACTATTCAAATCTCTACGAGACCCACTCTTGTTCAAGTAGCTCTATTTCTGCTAATACCCGCATGGATTGTATCTCACCGGTAGTACTACTTCCATTGCCTTTCAAACTTCTTCTTTTCTTAAACACTTCAACTGAATGTTATTCGCTTGTCTTTTGTATAGTTCTCCCTTCAGGCTCACTTATTGAGAAGCCAACTCCTGAATGATTATCTTGTTCTTTTTGAAAGGTAGGGACTCAGACAAGTAAGTGAAATGAACGTCTTTATTATTATTAAAAGGGGTTCAAACAAGTAGACAAAATCAATGTCTTAAAAATGCAGGATTGAAATCAAATAAACTAGGGAGAACAGTCTCGTCATTCACAGCATTGCCTTCTTCCTTGGCCTACGGTTCTTCACCGTTGTTATCCCATGAAAGAAGCTAAGTGGTTGAAATCTTGGAGGACGAAGCTTTCGTGTAGGCCGGAGTTGATCATGTAGGTGGGTGGTGGAACTGAGTGGTAATTGGGCAAGGGGTTATGGTATGTGTTGGGCTGTTCTTTCTCTGGGTCGGGTATTTTGCGGTTGTCAATGAGGTCTTGGATCTCATGCCTAAGGCGGGAGCAGTTGTCAGTTTCGTGACCCTTTTGTTGATGGAAGTAACAAAATAAGTTCAAGTCAAGGTAGTGTGGCACATGGCTTGGAAGTAGTTTAGGTTCTAAGGGTTTCAAAAGCCCTTGCATCTTCAGCTTTTCAAACACCTTCGATAGAGGCCTACCAAGGTTGGAGAATCCCCTGTTTCTAATGGCAGTAACCTCGGCACTAGCGGGCTTGGTTTCAGAAGGTTCTCCAAAAGTCATTCTATTCTGGCCATAAAACTTTATGTTCTCAGCTTCTTCCTCTTCAATGTCAATGACAGTTTCCCTCAACTGTCGAAAATCAGCAATCATCGAAGTCATCCTCCTTAGCTTACCATAAATAGAGGGCTTGGTGCCCTTGATGATCATTTTTATTTGGTCATTCTCTGAGGTTCGAGTCTGCATTTTTAGAAGCTGGCTCCTCCAGCGGTCTACATACTCCTTGAAGCTCTCATCTGGCTTATGTTTAGTGTTCTCCAAGTCGCGGAGCGACAAGTCAATCTCAAAGTCTGTAACATACTGTTTTAGAAAGGCGTCTGTCAGTTCCCTCCAATCTTCTTTAACCTTTCTTTCAAGGCTATGGTACCACACTACAGGTGCCCCCTCAAGCGACATCCCAAACATCTTCTGAACTTGGCGCTGTGATAGGCCCACCGAACTCATTATCGAGACATATTGCCGGAGATGGACCCTCGGGTCCCCATTCCCATTGAATTTAGCTATTTCGGGCATTTTAAACTGAGCTGGCAGTTGCTCCTTGAAGGTCATCGCCTCATAATCCAATAAGTCCTCATGCTTGCCCTTCAGTTTACGAGCAACTGACTCCACCTGATCACGGAGTTTCTGTATCTCAGCCTGAGACTCGGCTATCTTCCCAGCGGTACACTCGGCCATATCATCATCAAAGATAGGGATATCATCATTCACCATGTTTGGAGGCTCATCACGCCTCTCATTCTCAGAACTTCCCCCAGCACGGGGCACAACCATATAAGATACCGCGGCGGCCAAAGCTTGCAGTTGTTCAGTAACCTTGGTGAGATTGGCTTCAAACTGATTCATACAAGACCCCTCGTTAACAGATTCACTCATATTTGCTGACGGCCTTTTGATGAGTCTCCCTTCTTCCCTAACCCAACGGGTATCTATGATGTCTTTTAAAACTGTATGTTAGCATGTATGCATGTAATGCATGAAATATACAAGTCCATCAAGATTTTTATACAAGTTGGCCCATTATCATTTTAAGGCATTTAATCATACTATTGCGCGGTGCAAACTTGTCCCAGTTGAAAAGGCCCAACAAGTTTATACTTTTGTGATAACATGGTTAAACAACTTCAAATGATAAGAGGCCCAAATACAAAACAGCCCATCGGCATTTCAGAAACTTTTGGCCCAATTTTCAAGGGACATGAACTTGTCCCAGTTTAAATGGCCCAACAAGTTCACATCTCTTGACAAAAAGTCCAACTGAATCCAAATGACGATGGTCCCAAACAGAAGCATAAATAAATAATTTCTAAGGGTCATACAACTAAGGTTCACATGTAGGTTTCAGGGAATGTAAACAAAGGCTCCCGCTGGCGAAAGATTGCCCACAACTAGGACTCCCCACTCAAGGGTTCGAGCGACCAAGTGAGCGCACCTTTTTTATACCTTAAGGTACGTGCCAACGAGTTATGGTGTGTGACTAACTGTCAAATGAATTTCTTATTGTAGATTCCCCAAAGGAAGGGTGAAGCGAACTCTCTTAAATACTCAA
The DNA here is from genome assembly GCA_019454045.1 of Zanthoxylum bungeanum. Lineage (NCBI taxonomy): Eukaryota > Viridiplantae > Streptophyta > Magnoliopsida > Sapindales > Rutaceae > Zanthoxylum > Zanthoxylum bungeanum. The sequence goes on from SKCR01000010.1 coordinate 58,062, forward strand.
GCCTCTTAGGCTCTTATCGCCTTGGTGACAGGAATAAACAACAAGTCCTCCAAATTAGTATGTCACAGTGAGCTACGAGCAACGATTATCTAGGTGCCTTCATAGCTTTTCCTTATAGAAAGGTAGTGAATGAATGAAGACACCAAACCATCACCTAGCCTTAATAATGCCTTTGATTAAATTCCCTCAACCCACTATAGACATGGTTAATCAAAGCACAAATCACAAGTATTATAAGACATTATTTCGGGGCCGATTATCTATCCCCAGTGGAGTCGCCAGACTGTAGGACACAGAAATTGACGACGTTGTTCCGGGGTCGCGGCCTGGTTTGGAGTACGGAGTAGCCCGCGGGGGACTAAACCGGGGAATAAAATGGAGTTGCCACCCGGTGTGAACCGGGAGAATGATTTAAGGCCGCACTCACCCCTCACAAGGGAAGACCTCAAACCGTTGGGTTCGGAATGATCCCTTACTTATGCCACTTGTAATGAACAGATTTGTGCAATAATTTAACTAAGTCTACACAACATACATTTACAAAAAAGTAATCTACATATAAATTCCTATACGACCTGAATCTAAGTTTGGATGCTTTAAAAATAAGTCGGGAAAACGGTAAACACACAATTCATGAATTTCTTAAATTAACACATGCAGAGTAAATATATGGCCAAGGAATTTAGCCGTTCTCAATGTGGGACCTCGCATACCCGGTTGGACGTATTCCGTGTCAACCGAGCATGCCGTGTCAGGGAAAAACAAAATAAAATATAATAAAGGGTGCCCTCAGGTCTTACCTTTTAAGTCACTTTTTGGGGGTGTGTTTCACGGTGCCGGAAGGGTTATCGTTTCTTCTGTTTTCACTGGTCCATCGTTTCTACTGTTTTCACTATTTGCTGTTCCCACTGTTTTCTCGGGTTCGCTGTTTTCACTATTTTATTTATTTTCACTCGCGGTTCCTGCTCGCTGTTTTCTCTGTTATCACTCGCTGTTTTCAACCGCTATTTTCTCTGTTTTCTTCGCTGTTTAGACTGCTGTATTGGTGATTATTTGGGGACGGTTTTGGTGGACTGTTTGGTCGGTTATTCTTGGTGAAATAGTGACTGTTTTGGGGAATCCAATGTTGTGTTTTTTGTGTCGGTTGCTGACTAGTGGAGGGGCTGTAGGATTTTAAGTTGATGTCTGTATTATGTTTGTCCACGTTGCTTTACTATTTTCCCTTTTGGCCGTTTGTGTGTTGCTTTGGGTGGGTTCTTGGTCTTCAAATGTATAGCCTTTTGTTTTTTATTGTTTATTTCGGTCAGTGGGGTCCTTAATGTGCTGAATGAGTGAGAGAATATGGGACGTGTGAGCTGGTTTTTTAGGCGCAATGTGAAGGGTTTATTGGCTTTTTTTGGTTTTACCGTGAATGTGAGGTTGCTTCAGTAAAGGGCTACGCCTGAGTGCGTTTTGAGAGAGAAAGGGCGTGGCTGATGCATGAAGAGGGAGTGGGCGTGTGGTCTGAGTTGAAGGGTACGTGTGGGTTGAAGACAGTTAAGGTGCGTGAATAGGCAGTGAGTGGTTTGGTTTATTTGCGTCAATTGAAGGCTGAGTTAAAGGGGGTTGCTATCGGTGAAGTTGAAGGTTGAGTGAGATGAGAATGAGACGTGAAAGAGGGCAGGTTGTTGTTAGGGCAGTCTCTACGTGGACATGAGGGCTATTAGGGTTTGCATGGCTTTGTAGTTTTTGAGAGAGAGAGGTGAGGTTCGTGGTGTCGTGAGTTGCCGAGAGAGAGAGCCTTTGGGTTTTAGTTACTGCCGAGAGATGAATGAATATGAGAGGATGGGGCTGCCTGAGTTTAGTTGCTGTGTGTGATTAGGGTGAGATTCAACGGCATGAGAGTGAAGATGAGGTGATGGCAGTTTACGTGAGGGGGGCTTTTAGGCGTGATGAACGTGTTAGTGTGAATAGATTGTGTTGCATGAGTGGCTGAGTAGGCTGTGAGGGAATGTGCGTGAGAGGGATAAGAGAGAATGTGGCTGATTTGCTAGGTTTTTTTGGTTTTATAGAGAAGGGGAGGACGTGAGGGTTGGTCGTGGGAGAGCTTGTGTCACGCATGAATTGGTGGCTTTCATTGTGCATGAATTGGTGGCTTTGTCTTGGGCGTGAAATAGGGTGGCGATTAGTAGCTTTGTTGAATTTGTTGTTCACGTGGGTTGATTTGGTGGAGGATGGGTGTGTGATTTGGTTTTTAGTGTTTTGGAAAGTGGGGCGTGTGGCATGTGCATATGAGGTGAAGGGTTATTAAATTGGTTTGTTGTCTTGTTTGTGGAGTGGCTTTGTAGTGACGTGGGGTAAGGGTTTTGTGCATGTGGGTTATTTAATTAATTTATGTTTTGTGTTTGTGCTTGTTGATGAGCTTCATGTGAGGTGCATGAGTGTGAAGGTTTATGTTGTTTGTGATTGTGAGATGGAGGGTTAATGAGAGAGAATGGGCTAAAGTTTGGGCCGGGGATAAATTTTAAAACAGAGGCTTAACGAGCAAACCCGAAGCTAAGCGAGCGAACAAAATCCAACGAGGCATCAATTCTTGACTCTTCTCTTCCGACGTCTGATTCCCGCGACTTCTGCGACTTAAAAGGTAGTGCCTCCGCACGAGGCTCATCATCGAGACTTACATGCAAAAAATGCAGTGCCTACAATAGTCTCTTTAATGATCTCTCTAGTAAATAACAATATATGCATTCAGTTAATGGCCAAGGTTTCTCTACTAATTTTTGAATCTACTACGCAAACTTCAGTATTAGTTATAAACCTCAATTATAGGAGAAACTACTACAGTACTAACTCCCTCAGAAGACTGCGTTACTTAAAATAATATTTGTGAGTCGTGTTCTACTACACATAACCTCTAACTTATCTTACCTTGTTCTTGATTCCTCCTACTTGTAAGAGTTGGCTTCTTTCCGTATTTGTCATTGATACCGTCTAGTATTCCACCGACAGTATCGTCACCAATCAATTAACACATATTCTATCATTGCTTCATACCCATTATCTCATTATCTTAGAGACTTAACACATTCCTTCTCTTGGAATCGCGTGCCCATCGTCATTTCTTATGAAACGTAAAATCTACCCTTGAAAACTTATTTTTTACAAGAACTTAATAAAGTATTAATGGTGGTTATCCTCATAATGATTCTAGGAAGGCTTAACTATATTGTTATTCTTATTCACATGCTTCTTAGTTCGCGGAGATATCTCCGCTAAAATCTATTATAGTCTCATCCATCTTCCATCCGAGAATATTTACATATGAAGCTTCATTTTCGATGTTTGATATTTTGTTACCGCTAGTCAACAAATAAGACATATCATTACTTATTCTGTGGCAACCTCATTTGGGTGTACTATACCTTGTTCGATCTAGGGCTCTGTTGTGTCCATATGGTTCTTTTACTATTTTATCATGATTCACTGTCTGGTAAAATATCCGGGTACCTAGTCTCATTATCCTTATTCGTGTTTTGTTGCTAGTAAATTATTTAGAGTCATGTTTTATCTTGTTCCTACCTAGGTACATGACATAAGGAAGCATGCAGATTGTAATAACTATTTTTCCTACAGGTCTATAACTGATGGAATCTTGGCCTTATTTTGTCAACTAGGAATCACATTGTCATACCCTCTATAATTCTCCTCCTGCTGCACTTCTTCTTCATTTCTTGAATGGAAATGTCTAGTACTCTACGCCTTTAGTTATGTCTAACGCTGTAGGCTAGATTCGTGCAAAGGTATGTAGTACTGCTTAACTTGAAATTGAAAGTACATCTTGCTGGTCATGTACTTTTGTCACTATTTGACTAGTACTCTCTTGTTCCTTGTATCTTCTCGACAATCTCACTTCTACCTTATTGCCTAGATCCCCTATCTTCTTCTTATGCTCTATATTGTATTCAAGGCCTTGGTGATTTATATGCCTCATATGCATTATCCTAAAGGTAACGTGTCGTTATTTGGGGACAAAATGATTATAGACATACCTTAAAGGTGTTATACTACATCTTGAGTCTACATATTCCTGAGAACATCATCAGAACGTTGTTGTAGTTCATTACTACCGGGGCTTTCTAACTAAGATTGGGAGGGGTCGAGAAATCAAAGTCTATTTTGAGTTGCATACATAAATACTAATGCTAAAGAATCTTTTGAATGTAACGTCTAACCTCTCTTCTAGTTTGGCCCTTTACCAATACTCGCCCTATCCTTTACTATGAATTCTTTGAAACATAAACTTGCCTCAAGTGTTACTGTACTCTCTTAGTTACCTACTTCTGGATAGTTCCTCTTATTCTTCTTCTTAGTCTCTTTTTTAGCTCAACTGAAAGGTATCATAAAATGTACATACTCTATTGAATGTTATATGCTCTATCTTCTTTATGTACTCGATTCCATAAGTCCTTACTTCTTTGAACACTTAGGTTTGGTAACAGACTAAGATAGCTTTACTAAATTTAGCTAAACTTAATATACATCTAAAATGTTTCCACTCTTTAGGAAAGGTATGGTTACACGTCTCATCTAGATTCTCATATATTCAATTGACCTGGATGTCATGTTTTCAAGAGGTGTATATGTTCCACCGGGTTACTAACTATACTCAATCGAGGCTATATTGAATTATGGATTTGGGAGACAGATATGCGCATCTTATAGAGACATGAGGGAAAAAGATTATGCTACTACTTGTCAAGGCTCTGCGGTAGTTTGAGTGAGTGTCTAAATACTTACTGGAGTTGGTACTGTAGTAGATGAGATTTATCATATGTACTACTGAGGGTTATATGAGTCTTTCTATGGTTTGGGGTTACACAACTCTATCAACTATTTTTCGGTTTCTGCTTGTGTTGTAGTCTTAGAGCTGCGTTATCTACGTCGTGACCTATACTGGACTTCCTTGCCATTTCCTGAGTTTTCAAGGTTTCTCATTTACTGGATCCGTTTCTTAGGGTTATAGAGATTACTATTATGGCTAGTCTATTCTGTGGACTTCTGCTAGTGCTGCAAACTTTAGGCGAGCTTGTCTACGTCATGTGCTACCATTGGCTTTCTTAATATTTTCTACAGTTTCGATGGATCTCTATTTGGTAGTCTTATCTCTTAAGATTTTCTATTTCTATCTCCTGGTATACTACGATAGGTACTGGGTTTTCTTACAGATACCTTTATCTATTCTGGTCAATTAGGAATGAACATCAACAATGTTAATAATTTTGTACATGTGTTATTTATCGATTTCCCTGGCTTAATCCATTACCTAATTAAAAATATGTATGAAATGGACCCTGCTATGACGTTTTCCTATCCAGTTTCTCTACAGGGTCGGGCAATGGTCAAGTTACGATTTCACATACTCTGGAATCCTTAGCTAATATAACTAATTTTCTCTTTCTTATGATATATGTCTTACTTTTTCTTGATTCAAAGATAGGGTATCTGAAATCCTTATGTTTTTCTAGGTATCTCAAGCCTATTGGGAAATTTCACAACTAGATTAGAGTTTTTCCTTCTTTTTATTTTTCTAACTACCTTCTATCTTTCGAAAAGCTTTCTATGCTTACATGGATCTCGAAAGTTACTGAATCTACTCTATAGGATTCTATGAGGAGAGAAAAAAACCTTACTTGAATTTGTCTGTCATTCTTATTTTGATTCTGCTCATTTCATTACCTTTTCTGCTACAAGTGATGAGTGGTAAATCTATCACTATTTCTCACTCATTAACCTAATATTTTGTATAGTTTCTTGAGTTTTGTGAATATTTTGATGTATTTGTGTTATTTTGTAGATAAATAAAGTTTCAGGACATTCTGGAGGTGATTTGGAGCAAAACTGTGAAAATTGGCAAAAAAGGGCAAAATGGTAATTTTTTCGAGTCGCGACGCCTAACGTGCGCCGAGTGCTGCTATCATGCGCCGGGTCAACGGTTCAGAATATGAAAAGTTGACTTTGCTAACGTGCGATGTGCCACGTGTCACCATCACAGAAGATTTGCTAACTTGCGCCTGCCACGTGTCATCATCCTACGATGCCGACAATCATCATCTACGCTAACGTGCGCCTGCCACATGTCATCATCTCAGAAGATCAGCTAAGATGCGCCGCATGCCACGTGTCAAAAATCTATGGTGCCGACAGAATACGCGTGACACGTGTCACCTTCTCATTGGACGGAATTATTGGCAAATCACATTCTGCCACGTGTCGCCTTACCATTGCACCACTTTCTACGCATGCCACGTGTCATTTCCTGATTGTGCCGACAGACGCGTGGTCAAAGCCGCGTATGACCAAGTTTCTGTATCTGGCGTCGCGACGCGTGACCTATTGGCGTCGCGACGCTGGAACCAGATTTACCTATAAATTCGGCTCTTCGTCACTTCATTTGGTGTGCTCTCCTTGGGAATTTTTCCCTGGTTTTATAGGAAGCATCTATTTTTGTATATATAAATATTATTTTAATTTATGTATTTTAATTTTCAGTAATAGTAGTTCTCTTCTTCTACCTTTCTTTTTAATGTTTAGTAGTTAATTTTCCGCTGGGGATAAGGTGAAGCTCTTATTATTTTAATTTAGATTAATCTCCCTTAAATATAATATGGAAATTATAATTCAAAATATAAAAGATTACCGCCTTAATGGCTGGTTTTATTTATTTGACATAATGTGGCACCGCCTATATGGCTGGTCTTTAGGTGACAGGTAATTACCGCCTATATGGCTGGTTTATGTTCAAATACTATTACCGCCTTTATGGCTGGTCGGACTTAATTTGACTTAATAAGGAATACCGCCTTTATGGCTGGTCGGTAATATCATGTTTAATTTCTGTATTATATTAAGGGAGATATCTAAATTATAAATAGTAAAAGTGGATCCCCAACCCCCAGCATTTTATTTTTATTCCAGGGAAGTGATGAAACACAATACACACACTTAATAATTGATTTTCTTTTTATGGGTAGTTCTTTAGTTTGTTTATTGAGTCTTAAGCTTAATGCGTCTTGTTAACTGGCAATTAATAAGATTGATGGGGTAAATCTAAAATGAACTAGATATAGAGATTTTAGGTTTCAGCTTTAGATTTAATAGCCCACGATCTTCCTTGAGGATAGATAGCCCTTTAATAGATTTCCTTACAGGATAGGAATATACCTGTCGGGCGGGGGTAGCCATAATTGGAACTTAAACTTAATGAATCCAGGTAATTTGGTTGACATAGGAATATGGTTCAATTGGGTTATACTGGGTATTTGCATCTGACCATCGGAAGAGGCTTTTGCTTATTTTCGTGTTCCAGGTTAGCAAACTGAATTAGTACATATAAATAAGAGAATCAATTCATCTTTTTAACAGTATTGTGTGGAGTCACGACCCTAGATCTTTTGCGTCTTTTATTTATTTTCCTTAGTATTTTCTTTTGCTTATTTTATTTTTATTTTTATTAAGCAATTCCACATTCAACCAACCAAAGCAATCAATTCCTTTCTCCCTATAATTAGATACCTGTAAATAAATAGATTCAATAATTAATAACAACAGTAGGAATTAAGTCCTCGTGGGATCGATATTTTTATACTACTTGAACGATACGTACGCTTGCGTTATACGCGTGTGTTTGCACCGGTCAAGTTTTTGGCGCCGTTGCCGGGGACTTATTTTTCTTGAGTTATTAATTTTGAAGCTATCCAATTTACTTGTATCTAATTTTCTTTATTTTTATCTGTAATTTTTATTTCTTTCTTTTATTTCAGGTGGTTAAAAAATGGAACACTACTGGAGATTGAGAGATTACGAACCTTACAAGAAGATACACCCCACATATGGGAGCAACAGTCCGGTTTTCTGAGGCATGTTGTCCAGACCAACAATTATCACCGGATGCCAGAACCAATCAATTCTACATTTGCTCAACAGAACGAAATATGGAGATGTGTAATATGTGATGGTAACCACCCGAGCGATCAATCTATATTATAAAGCACAATGGTGTTGGAGGAAAGAGAGTGCATCCAACGGCTCTCTTTATGTGGCTTAATTAACGGCTCAGATCATTTCATTGGTAATTGGAGGAAAGAGAGTGAATTGATTGATGGAAATGGTCAAAATTTTCAAATTTTCAAATAAAAAAATAGAAAGTTAAAATAAATCATCATTTAATTTTGTAACAACGTGCCGTAGGCACGGGCCAAATACTGTAACACCGTGCCGTAGGCACGGGCATCATTTAATTAAAAAATAAAATCATTTAATTCTGTAACACCTACGGCACGGGCAGGGCATCATTTAATTAAAAAATAAAATAATTTAATTCTGTAACACCGTGCCGTAGGTACGAGCCAAATACTGTAACACCGTGCCGTAGGCACGGGTAAAAACTAGTGTATATATATTTCAGAGTGGCAGAATTATTGGAATCATTCAAGGTACGAAGAGACATCACATTTTCCATCTTATCCACCATCTATCTACGATCTTCATCAACAATCAGAACCATCAGAAGAAGATCAGATGATTGAAATGCTTAAAGATTGGTTCAAGAAATGAGACGAAGAGTTAGATACGATGCTTGAAACATGCCAAAATCAATTCGAAAGTATTCAGAGACAATCAGCATCCATTCAGGATATGCCAGATCAAATGAGGCAATCAACAGAAAACCAGAGCTATATACCTTAAGAACCATTTTCAGATAAAACTGATGAAGCCTTCGAGTACCAATCATTTCACAATGACACCTTAACAGAGGAAGAGGCTGAGCAGTATCAACAACCAGAGGTATCAGTTCAGGAGCCCGAACCGGTAAAGTCTCGATTTGATTTTTATTTTTCTGACTCTGATGATGATGAAACTAAGCTGTTTGTACCAACTGCATCAACACTTGAGGATGAAATTATGTATCCTCAAAACGAAGATCTTGGAGATTCCATTGCACAAATGTTTGAAGAAGATCTACCTAAGCCAATCATTTCACCCAGATCAGAGGATGAAGACCTAAAATCTGACATTTCTTCACATCCTCAGGTTGATAATTTTGCAGCACGCATTTCACAGATGACAAATGAAGAGCTGAATGCAGAAATTTTCAAATACATCTGTGAAGAAAAGGTGGAGCAAGAAGCAGAGCAAATTGAGGAGCAAATGTCTGACCTTAATAAAGATCCAGCATTCAGGAGAAACATCGCTGTTTTGGGGAGTACAAATCAAATATATCGCCCAGAAGCTTGACAGAATGGAACTCTCATTCCAAGTCAAGCACCACACAAGACCTCCTGATTTTCTTTCTTTCTTTCTTGGCAGGAACCATTGGAACAACAAGGAGTAAAATGTGGCACGAGCACTAAATGAGACAAAACTCTTTTTGTCCCTTTACCGTTGGAAGAGACCTTCAAAAGCAACGCTCACGTGATTGTCTTTAATCGGACATCCAAAACGACATTGAAACCTCATTGACAGATAGATTTCAGTCACGTCTGGCTGAAGACGTAAAATTTAGTGCTAGCAGGGAGGCAACCCATGCAATTTGTTGTAATTTATGTTTTCATATTTTGCGTATACATGTTGTAGAGTTTTTAATTTTTGTGTGTTATTTTTGTAGGGAAAAGCAAAAACGGAGCATTTTAAAGACATAAGGAATGGTGTTTGGCAATCAAAAGATGAGAACCAATTCATAGCGATGGCTGAGTAAAGAATTAATTCTTGAGACGCATCCTAATGGATTTATATACCAAACGAGTGGCGTATTGCGTACACAATTCTGTTACCTTAATTATTGCTTTGATTTGCTTTTCTGTTGTAATTATCTTTTTTCGTAGACAGGATCCAGACTTTTTGACCTTTCACGATTTCCTTTGTTGTTTAGCTAACAAACATCATTTGGAAGATATTAGTGTTATTATTACTCACCCTTTTTCAGGTACTATAAATTCAGGCCGTCATTGCACTTTTGAAGGCATCCAGAGTTGAGAAAAAAAAGAAATACATAAAAAAAAATGGAAGCCACTTCAAGAATGCGAGTTGAAAACATCTGTGTGTTCGGCGGTAGTAGTGTTGGTGTTAAGCCACAATACGTAGAAGCAGCACAGGAATTGGGTCGAGTCTTAGCTGCAAGGAATATGCATTTAATATATGGCGGAGACAATCTCGGACTTATGGGGATCGTTTCAAAAAGGCTGTACAGAAAGGAGGCAGTCATGTTTGGGAATCATCCCAAAACCCTTGGCAGATGCAAATCTTATTGGATCATCAAACAGAGAGGAGCTGATTGTGCCAGGTATGTCTGAACGACTGGTAAGAAATGATTAAACGTGCTGATGCTTTTATCGCTTTGCCAGGTGGCTTGGGCACATTGGAGGAAATTTTTATAGTTCTATCTTGGGCGAACCTGAACATACATCAGAAACCAATTGGACTGCTCAACATTGATGGAAATTATGATTTTCTTTGTGTGTTTTTTGATGATGCTCGGAGAAATGGGTTCGTGTCAAAACCTATGAAAGAACTCATCTTCACTGCCAGAACTGCTCCGGATCTAATAGACCAACTCATAGCCTATGAACCACAAGTTGACCCTATCCTTTCAAAGATAAATTGGTCCGAGGACGATCGTGGTAAGAGGCGTCGAATTAATCTGGATCTTAACCTTTAATTTCCTGTAGATTTCAGCTAACCAGGTACGACCTTCTTAACTCTCCTTTAACTGTTAAGACATTGGGGACAATGTCTCATTTAGGTTTGGGGGAGGGAATTAGTTGATCAGTACCTCGTTTTTAGTTTGTGTGTTGTTTTTATTTTTAGTCCAAATTTTTTCGAAAAATACAAAAATTTAAAAATTTTCAAAAAGTACAAAAATATTTTGCATTTTTATTTGACTAAAAGGGTGAAATTGGTGAGAGATAGCTGAGTAAGGAGTTTCCACTCCTGAGACATATCTCAAACCAATTTTCGAAATAAGTTAATTTTTGTTTATTTACTTTTGAATTATTTAATTTGTAAATTCTCCATAATACTGACTAAAATGGATCTTCATATGCTCAGTTGGCAGGTATTATCAATATGCATAGTAACATACGGACATGAGCTGTAATTGAAAAGTTTGTAATATTTCGTGCTCTAGTTTAATCGGAGGAAGCATCTCAAAAAGCAATGGAGTAAAAAAAAATTATGATGTATAAAATAAAACATCTAAGATCCGGGTTATTAAGTCTGTAAGGGTGTTTTAACACCTAGTGCCCTAAAACCAACTGGTTTGGGAGTCACTGGCCCAAAGCTCGCTACATGGATCGAAGATGCTACAAAAAAATATATTTATATCTGAAGTCTGGGTAATTAAGTCCGTAGAGGTGTCTTAACACTTGGTGCCTTAAAGCCAACTGGTTTGGGAGCCACCGACCCAAAGCTCGCTACATAGACGAAATGTATTGTATATAAATAAAAAGTCAAAATTCAAAAATCAAAGAAAAAATCCGAAAAAATCCGAAAAATTATTCCATTGCTACAAAAAGGTGTGAAATCTGATAGAACTTTAGGACAAAAATATTACTCTCTTATCAACTACACTTGTGACTGTTGTGGGCAAAAATGAAGTTGATTAATATTTTGTTGACTGTGTATATGGAGAATGATAAAAAATATAATCGGAGAATTTACTTATTCGGTAATTTAGAAAGAAACAAAACAACTAATAACTTGGAGTAGAAATTTCACCTGATTAGTCAGTAACTTCTTTATTCTCTTTTCGCTTGTCTTTTTGCTTTTGTGTGCATTAGTTTTACTACCTTTTTACTTTTGTAAAATGTTTGTGGGTATCATCGATGTAAACCCTCACGAGACTACAACTCGTCCCTAGGGACACCTAGGGGTTTAAATGCTTGTTGCATACGCTAAATGCAACCGTGATCCCTACGAAAGTGGCTTAGTTAAATTTTATTATGTTATTTTATTTTATGTTTTGCTCGATGACTAGCAAAATGTTAGGTTGGGGGTGTGATGAGTGGTAAAAATCTATCACTATTTCCCACTCATTTAACCTAATATTTTGTATAGTTTCTTGAGTTTTGTGAATATTTTGATGTATTTGTGTTATTTTGTAGATAAATAAAGTTTCAGGACATTCTGGAGGTGATTTGGAGCAAAATGTGAAAATTGGTAAAAAAGGGCAAAATGGTAATTTCTTCGCGTCGCGACGCCTAACATGCGCCGAGTGCTGCTATCATGCGCCGGGTCAACGGGTCAGAATCTGAAAAGTTGACTTTGCTAACGTGCACCGTGCCAAGTGTCACCATCACAGAAGATTTGCTAACTTGTGCCTGCCACGTGTCATCATCCTACGATGCCGATAATCATCATCTACGCTAACGTGCGCCTTCCACGTGTCAAAAATCTATAGTGCCGACAGAATACGCGTGACACGTGTCACCTTCTCATTGGACGAAATTATTGGCAAATCACATTCTGCCACGTGTCGCCTTACCATTGCACCACTTTCTACGCATGCACGTGTCATTTCCTGATTGTGCCGCCAGACGCGTGGTCAAATCGCGTATGACCAAGTTTCTGTATCTGGCGTCGCGACGCTAGAACTAGATTTTACCTATAAATTCGGCTCTTCGTCACTTCATTTGGTGTGCTCTCCTTGGAATTTTTCCCTGGTTTTATAGGAAGCATCTATTTTTGTATATAAAATATTATTTTAATTTATGTATTTTAATTTTCAGTAATAGTAGTTCTCTTATTCTACCTTCTTTTTAATGTTTAGTAGTTAATTTTCCGTGGGGATAAGGTGAAGCTCTTATTATTTTAATTTAGATTAATCTCCCTTAAATATAATATGGAAATTATAATTCAAAATATAAAAGATTACCGCCTTAATGACTGGTTTTATTTATTGACATAATGTGGCACCGCCTATATGGCTGGTCTTTAGGTGACAGGTAATTACCGCCTATATGGCTGGTTTATGTTCAAATACTATTACCGCCTTTATGGCTGGTCGGACTTAATTTGACTTAATAAGGAATACCGCATTTATGGCTGGTCGGTAATATCATGTTTAATTTCTGTATTATATTAAGGGAGATATCTAAATTATAAATAGTAAAAGTGGATCCCCAACCCCCAGCATTTTATTTTTATTCCAGGGAGTGATGAAACACAATACACATATTAATAATTGATTTTCTTTTTATGGGTACTTCTTTAGTTTGTTTATTGAGTCTTAAGCTTAATGCGTCTTGTAACTGAAAATTAATAAGATTGATGGGGTAAATCTAAAATGAACTAGACATAGGGATTTTAGGTTTCAGCTTAGATTCAATAGCCCACGATCTTCCTTGAGGATAGATAACCCTTTAATAGATTTCCTTACAGGATAGGAATATACCTGTCGGGCGGGGGTAGCCATAATTGGAACTTAAACTTAATGAATCCAGGTAATTTGGTTGACATAGGAATATGGTTCAATTGGGTTATACTGGGTATTTGCATCTGACCATCGGAAGAGGCTTTTGCTTTTTCGTGTTCCAGGTTAGCAAACTGAATTAGTACACATAAATAAGAGAATCAATTCATCTTTTTAACAGTATTGTGTGGAGTCACGACCTAGATCTTTTGCGTCTTTTATTTATTTTCCTTAGTATTTTCTTTTGCTTATTTTATTTTTATTTTTATTAAGAAATTCCACATTCAACCAACCAAGCAATCAATTCCTTTCTCCCTATAATTAGATACCTGTAAATAAATAGATTCAATAATTAATAACAATAGTAGGAATTAAGTCCTCAGGGATCGATAATTTTTATACTACTTAAACGATACGTGCGCTTACGTTATACGCGTGTGTTTGCACCGGTCAACAAGCTCATGCATTTTCTTTACTATCGATTTTGTTTCTACCCAATCTTATCTCGGCTTTTTCTATTTGTAAATATCTTTCTTTACTTTCTAGTTCTGCACTTTTTTCTAGCTTTCTCTCTTTTTAAAGCTTTAGATGTATGTTCTCGAAAACTTCACTAGTTGTTCTTATCACTTTTCATGTCTGAACCTCATGTGGCATACTCGAATGGTTACTGAAGGATTATGCTATAATAAGGATTCTAGTTTTCGAATTATTGGAAGAATATTCAAATGATTCCTGGAAATCTTACTAACCTTTCTATAGGGCTTGAGGACGTACTCGAGGATCGGATAATGGAGAGGTAGTGCCTCGTATACAAGTACCTTGGGCATACTACATATACAAGACCCCAATACTCTACTAATTGCAGTCACTGACCCCCCTAGACCGTGCTCTGATACCAACTTTGTAACATCCCCCTCCAGAAGATCCTACTGGCAGGAGATAGGTCACCCTATCACCCTTAGCCTCTAACTAACTGACTGACTAACTGAACTCTACTACTTTTCTGTTATTTGACAATCACAAATCACACACTTACACTGGAGGGATACATACCCAACTTAAATAAATTAAAAATCTTTTGTTCTTTATAACTCTAAACTTTCTATGCTAAACTCTGGTAACTTCGACTCTGACAATCTCAAATAATGACTATCAATACAATTTTTACATAACTTGTAACCATTACAACATTGATTGAACCATATATCTCAGACCTGACTGATGAGTGGACCCAATAACCTAGTGACTGCCATCAGTATCTATCCTCTCGAGCTCGTCCTTAGAGCAGACCTGCAAAATAAAAAACATGGGAGAGTGGAGGGGGTTAGATCATTTGAACAACCTAGTGAGGGGACAGTTTAAAACGGGAACTAAAATGCTTTATGAAAAATTTATTGTTCTGAAATTGAAATCATCTCAAGAAAGCTAAATTTTTCTGAAAACTTTTTTCTTGTCTGAAAACAAATCTCTTTATGTAAAATATTTCTATAAACTTCTTTCTTTCTGTAAAACTTTGATATCTCTCGTAAAACTAATTCTTATAAAACTCTTTCATAAAACTGTCATTCGGAAAAATCACATCTGAAAAAAATGACGTGTGTGGGCTTTACGTATCGCCGTCTCCCCACATGTCTAACTAGTGCCTTGGGGTGTTACATATTATCGTCCCTCAAGTCACTAAAGTAGAGAGCTAATCAATGTTGTCATCCTGGCCCTGAAACTAGGATCTAGGGGCATTACGTATTGCCGTCCCCTTAGTCCTGAAACTACATGTGCACATGTCTCTGTATCTGTCAATTCCATAATTCGTTAATTCCAAAATTTGACAATTCTAAAATCTCTGAGATTGGGTTTTTCCCCCAATCTACAAAGAATATCATAAAAGAACTGTTATCAAAATATCAAAGAACATTAGCATTTCTCAACTGATCTGAAAACAGTTTTAAACTTATCAAAATATTTCAATAATTTTAGCCTCATCTCAAGTATAACTTAGATATCATCAAATTCACATTACTTTATAAAATCAAGAAAATATAATGAAAGAAAGTATCCACTAACATATTTGGAAATTGACTGGCACTACTTCATAGTGTCGAAGAAAGTTGCGGTTTCTGCCAATAGTCTATAATCGATAAACTTTATTAGAACATAAGTTGTGATATATACTTCCGATCAATAAATAAAATATGCAATACATGAATACTTAACTTCGCTGAGTTACTAACTTATAAGCATGATTTGTGAATTTTTACGGGCTAAAATTTGGAGTTACACAGGTATGGGAGTGAGAATTTAGATTCTACTAGTCGCTAAGAATTCATTGCCCAATCATCTAAGTTTGAAAATTCACTATAATTAATTGGGAATAAATATGAAGCTAAAATTTTAATAGAATGGTATTTAATGTATATAGTTTATGTTAGTTTTTACGGATCTCAATTCCGATTTCAAAAACTTAAGTTATGAACCGAAATTCAGGGACTGTCCAAATTAAACACTGGGTGCAGGGGCAGCAGATCGCCCGATTTCCAAAATTCGATCCGACCTCATCTTAAATCTAAAAATTCTGAATTTTGGATATGTTACTCCCCTATGTGTCTAGTTTACCCAGAAATTTATGCTTCATTAATCGGACATCACAAACTTACTTAAAAGTAATTCTTTATAGCCTCTCCGGAAAGCTTCCTAAACCAACACTGCTACTTAACTTTCTTATTTCGCCTACTCATCTAATTCCTTCAATCCAAAAACCCTCCAATAGAATTTTCATTATTTTAAACACCCTTTATAACATACGAGTTATGTTATTTTAAGGGACTAATATTTAATTTAAATCTAGATTAATTATTGACAAATTTTGTTACCGCTTATATGACTAGTTTTATTTATTTGACATAATTGAGTACCTAACTGGACTTGTTATAGACAAATATTATCACCGCTTTTATGGTTAGTTTTATATGTTTTGGCATAATTAATTCCTAAAATAAATTAACTAGATAATAATGACAATTTATATATTATAAAAAGTAATAATTATAAATTTGAAATATTAAAAGTGGATCCTCTAGCCCCCAATATTTTAATTTATTATTGCAGTTCAATTGCCAATCACTTCAAATAATTCAATCTTTTTCTTTTCAATCGAATTATTATTTTATTTTGTTAAATTTATTCCCCGTGGATCGACCCCAAACTTACCGGGTTATTTTATTACTTCGACATTCTTACTTGGGAGCAAATAACCATTTTATGAGTGTGTCAACTGATTTGGAAGTTGTTCCAGATATAAACAAACTATTGCCATTTTATTGTGATAATAGTGGTGTAGTGGCTAATTCCAAAGAACCGAGAAGCCACAAGAGATCAAAACATATTGAGAGGAAATATCATGTGATTAGGGACATAGTCCAACGCAGAGATATGGCTTTTTTGAAGATTCCATCTGTAGAGAATCTAGCCGATCTTTTTACCAAGACGCTGTCCGCAAAGAGTTTTGAGTGGCATCTAGAAGGATTGGGGCTAAGAGACATGTCTCATTTGCTTTAAGGTAACTGAGAGTTTGTTGGGATTTTTATGCTCGACAAACAAATGTGTTCAAAACATGATTGATTGATAAATTTATGATTCAATTTTATTCCATGTATGCATTTTGATTTGCTTTATAAAATTCATGAAAATTTCGTGATTATTTATGTAGCTTTAAATTAAATATATATGTCTATGTAAAATGTTATATACATAGATGTATAGATAAAATTTAAAAGAATAATAATCAAAATTTGTCAATGACTATGATTTGAAGTTGGGAATCTTAAAAATCCAAAGTCATAAATACAGTCCATTCCATTATGAATGATATAGTTCTATCGAGACTATAATATGTAGAGACATAAAAATGAATGTATTTTATATGATAAGATTATACTGGAAAAGACCAGATGAAATTAAAAAGTTCTAATAATTTTCGTTAAATAAAGAACATCAATTTTATCATAATGATGGCCATATATGTGATGATCTTAATTCATTGTATTTAACAGACTCCTATATCATTTTAATATATTCTTTAATTTCCTAGGTATGATTTTGTATTCGTTACATTTCGTAAGCCTTATATTTTGGGAATGCATTGATTGAATAGTTGAGAATGCTAACCTGATACGACAGAACTGTTCTTAAGATTCACTAGTTTGTTGGTTGAGGACCTAAATAATTAGCGCATAAATTCATAGTAGTTATGAATTAATTGTTCACTTGAGAACTAATGGAAGTCAATGATAAAGATGTAATTGGAGAGATTAACATATTTTATACCTAACTCATTTATGAATCTTTTATGGAGAATCATTGCATAGGTAATGACTATATCAATGGACGAATACTTTGAGTAATTAATTTTATAATTCTGAGAGTGCAATTCTGGGTATTTAGTGGAGTTACTCTAGAATTAATAATAGTATTTGATTAATAAAAAAGTATATAATTAATCAACGGAATTGTTGAAACTCAGAATTATAGGTCTATCAGTCCATTCGTCGTCTTCTATCACTGGTCGAACGATGATAATTACGAAGAAAAATAATTATAAATTATTTTACACTCTAATTATTCTATATAACTCTTGTTTAGAAATTATGACAAAAGTTGTCATAATATATATTTATCAATTGATAATGTATCTATTTATTAATTTATGTAATTAATTTGATTAATTAAATTATAATTAAATGAGATAATATTTTCAAAAGTTGAAAATTTAAAAATCATTTTTTTGATAATTAGAAAATTAATATTTGATTAATTAAATATTAATAAGATAATATTTTATTCAAAAGTTGAAATTATGATAAAAGAATTTGAAATATAAAATATTAAAATTATTTCATAAATTAAAAGATAAATATCAAATCATTTTATCTTTCAAAGGGATAAAAGATAAATTGATTTTATTTTGTTTTGTTTTGTTTTTTGACATAAAGAAAAGCAAAAAGCCATCCATGGGAGAACAAAAGAAGTGGAAAAACATGTGCCGGAGATGAAGTGATAAAACGAAGAAAATGTTATTCAAAGAATCATGATTTAAAGATATTCAATTTTATATCTATATTTTATTCTTAAGAATTTAATAATTAATTTTATATTATTAATGTACTAGAAAATATATAATTAATTTTTCAGTATCATGAAACAATTTTTTTTTATTATAAATATATTTCCACTGCATATAAATTCCGAAAACTAATTTTCTATTGCCATCAAAATGAGAATAATTGGTGGGTTTCGTTAGGTGAAACGCAATTATCAAATGATTTCACCAAACCCCCCATAAAAAAAGGGTCATGGTTAGCTTCTTTATTCTTCTCCATTTCTCTTTCATTCAATTCAACTGAAAATCTCTGAATGAGAGAGAGAGAGATGTGCCCATTAAGGCTGATTCTCATATTCCTTTCTGCCACTCTCGCCGGTTTTTTCGTCATCAGAAACCTCAAGTCTCAACAACCTCCCGACGATGTTTTCGACGCCGACGAGAACACCGACAACAATTCGACGACCCAGCACTCCTCCTCGTCCAAGGTCTCTAAAACTTTTCTAGGGTTTCTTTAATTTTCTTTTCTGGCTTGATGGATAAATTGTGTTTTAATGCTGACGCGTGGCAGGTTCGGATAGCTCTGGAATCGGGCTTTTGGACATTTCTTGACATGGCAAGTGGTAAATATTTGTGGAGGCATTTGGGTTCTTCTTCAAAGCGTTCTCCTTTTTGATTTTTAGCTATTGTTGTCGTCGTCGTCGGTGTTGTAAATCCTAAAATGAAATATCTGTATCACTGAATTTGCACGAACTATTTTTTCTATTTTTTTGCATTTGAAGGGTTTCCACGATTTGTATGCAATTAGCAATTAGCAGCAATTGCATCTTTTATCAAAGCTATTATGTGATAGACAGCAGTGTCGGCAAAACGAAAATGATAAAGTGAATGAATTAATTGGTATTATTGTTTTGTGTGATTGCCTATTTATGCTTGAATCTCGTATAAATCAATATATGGTGATGTTAATGCCTCAAGGCTTGGCGGAATGGTTTCCCAGCTGACTTCTCTGGCTGGCCGCCCATGTTCGAACCTTGGGAGTACGTGGGCTCTGCCCATCTCCCACTTAATAGATAAAAATATGGTGATGCTGAATATTTATAGAATTAACCTGGGGAATCTTTTCCATGCCTTTGTCTTTCTTGCTAGAGCTTAGTTTTATCTAGATTATTTTCGTTGGTGTTGTGCCTCGTATGTTGTATGTGGCAATAGTTTCAGTACTTGTAATGTGCTGATCATTCCACAAGTTATGGGTGTCGAAAAGTTACACTTTTGTTTATAACTCAAGTAGCAGTTGTACAATGATATTAATACTCGTATGAATGTTTTTTACTCACAACTCACTTAACACTCTTCTACTCACTAGCTAGATTATCTCACTTCTATCTTGGCTACATCAATGCCTGTTTATGCTTATTTATATTAGTTGGTGTCAATTTTATAACTGATTTTGCTGGCTCATGATTATTACTATGTTATTAAAGTCGAATTGATGCCAAAAACTTCTAGCATTGACTGGTTTGTGGAGACGAAGACATATTGGCTAGGAGAATATGGAGATAAGCTGAGAAAATTTGACAGAGAGAGAAGGCAGTGCTATTTATCTTAAATTGCATTCTATTTTTTAAATATATAAATCTGGTAACTGCGGCATTTCTGAAAGCTTTATTTACAGTGGCCAGTGGGTGATTTTCCTGTTACATGCCATATATTTTAATCTCTCTATGTATGGTGACATTTATAAAGGGACGTGGAATGGAATTTCGCTACTGTCCAGGATGTAGGAGATCCTGTTGTGCATTCGGTGTATCTTGTAATAATTGTATATATGTGTATAATCATATATTTGTTGTTACTGGTCATCTGTGTCTCATGTTTGGACTTCTAGTCCTTCTACTGGGGTTTAGACGAAACAGCTCTCTTGTATAAGTTTGAGATGTCAGGTTTTCTTTGATTCATCAATGACCTCTTTACTCCCCTTTCGGTTACCCAAAATTGTCCGTTTTGTAGGTTGTAAAATCAAAGAATGGAATCACATAGAGTTTCACATTCTTAATTGAGTCTGAGAACGGAATACCCATGCTTCTTGTTCTGTGCTGTAACTGGGTAGCCTTGCCCAGTTTGAGAATCTGCTAGCATTTTTCTAGATTCTCAATTGGTAAGTACTCAAGATGCCCCCAAGGGGCGTGGCTTGGTGGTGAAGAGATCGGGATCTCACCTTGAGGTATTGGGTTTGAATCCAGGGAGTGCGTTTTGTTGATGATGTTTTTTGTGACAAAGTAAAGCAAGGGCAGAGATGAAATTTCTCATTTTAGAGGGGAATGTAGAGGGTATTGGTTACTCCTCGGCCAGGCATGGTTTTCGGACCCGGTTTCCCGAATATGGCCGACCAGAGGACACAGCATGATGCAAGTCTCAGAGGCCGACAACATCAGAGTTGAGACCGACCACTTTAGCCCGGTAGCTCGGTTCAGTTCTACTTTTCCTCCTGGATCGGGATGATGAGTTCGGATATTTTGGGTCAGGTCGGGAGTAGTTGGGGTAGTTCGGCACACGGTTTGGTCGTGCTCATGAAGCCCGATGTATGATCAAAACCGTTTGGACTTTTCTCCTTGACATGTACTATCGTACGAGAGACCTTTACAGGCTGTCATCATTAATGTTAAAGTGTGGTAGTGTATGAAACGACATGATGTGACAGGAAATCAGATGATATGTTTGCTTTCGGCGAGGCAGTTGGGGCAGAGAGCCCGTCAATTCACCGAAAATCCGCATGGCTGACGTCAATGAGATATGAGAATAGTGTTGTATTTTCCGTAGTATATAAAGAGAGGGTATTCTCATTTGTAAGGGTTAGCAAAAATTTCGTAAAAAGCATTACTTGTAAAAACACTACAAAAGACAAACAGCTCTGTTACATTAGACCACCCCTTGAAAAGAGGTCGGCCGAACTAGTTTTGGTAATAAAATCAACACTATACTTTGTACCCGTGGACGTAGGTTGGATTTATTCCGCCAAACAACGTAAACCATCTCGTCGATTTTGTGTTTATCTTGTCTTTTGCTAAATTTGCTTTTGGTCCCCCATAACCAAACAAATTCACGGTTGAAGGAGGATTGTCCTGAGAGTGTTATCCTAAAACTGCATTTGGAACGAAAATCACCCGTCAACACGTTTCTTGTAAGAGCCTGGGACAATCGGGTGTTTCACCTGCTCCGTTTAAACTTGGAAGGGATGATTTGGC
>SKCR01000011.1:0-80069 GCA_019454045.1 Zanthoxylum bungeanum
TCTTTGTTTAAGTGATAATCCAATGTTCAAACAACGGTTTGATTTGCGCGAGTCCAACTCGATTGAGAAAAAGTACATAAGGTACGAATTCGCGAATTAGATCGAACTACTTATTAAATCTAATTCAATTCGTATTCAATACTAATTCAATTATTTAATTCCAAATTAAATGTTTACACTTTTAATGTGCTTTAAAGACTTAGATTCTAAATCTAATTCTATTGGGTCTCAAAGCCCAACTAACATCCAATGTTTATTTAATTCAAGTCAAATGGGCTTTCAATTGATTTATTAAGGCTTGGGCTTTGGTCAATGTGGGTCAAACCCAATTACCAAGCCCAAATAAGGAACACCCTTAAATGCCATAAAACCAATTTTAAGCCCATAAGGCCCAATTAAATTATTAAAGCCCATTATATTATATTTGGACTTAATGGAGTGATTTAGGCCCAAATTGGATCCAATCCTTTTGGCCCAAATCTACTTGGTCCAACCAAGCCCATTATGCCCAAATACAAATTAAAAGCCCAATTCACCAATTAAGCCCATTAATTAAATTTTAATATTCCAAACATTAAAGCCAATTAATTAAAGTGTAATACCAAGATTAATACATTAAACCAAATATTTCAAAAATACCCATTTAATTTATTAATCATGTATTGTTCAAAATAAATGTCCAACATTAATTTTAACAAAAAAAAATCAACTCCTTTTCATGTCCTTGTACATTCGGCCAAGGTGAGTTTTTTTGTGTCGATTTGTTTTTCAATCCGATTGAATTACTAATCTACGTCCCGTATACGTTCTAAGTCATCCAATGATCTTAAACACAAAAAAATTCCAATCCACTCCAAGTAGCAACACATTCGGCCAAGGCATGAATTTGGGGAAAAATCATCCAATGCATTTTTCATAAAATTGATTACATATAACATCATTCTATATACATGCAAGCATGCTTATTAATCAAATTTCATAAGAACATGCTTCAATCAATTTTATCATACCCATTCGGCCAAGGTTAAATTTTTGGGGAAAAATCATCCAATGCATTTTTCATAAAATTGATTCCATATAACATCATTCTATATACATGCAAGCATACTTATTAATCAAATTTCACAAGAACATGCTTCAATCAATTTATCCCAAATTTTAACCTAAAGTATTTCATGCTTAACCATGGCTCCATGATACCATTGTTTGTTTCTATAATATGTCCCAAGGAAAGATTAAGCATTTGAAATACAACATTGAATATATATATAAGATGAAGTATGGCGGAATCATACTTACATTGCTTTAGTGATGAAGAAAATCAAACCAAAATGGAAGCTCCAAGGTTGGGATGATTCGGCCAAGATGAGAAGAGGTGGAAAGCTCCAAGCTTTGTGAATTCCTTGCTCTATGATGGTTTCCCTATCAGCTCTTTTGATCCCTTGTAAGGTGCTAGCCTTGCATGTGAGTAGATGTTCCAAACAACCTCAATATCTTCAAGTTTTTGGACAACCAAAATGAAGAAGATGGAGAGCAAAAACTGCATGCAGTTTTCGGCAATGTGAGAGGAGAAAATAGAGTTTTGTTAATTGATTTTGTTACCAAAAATCAATTTATATTTATGCCATAATGTTTATTAAATAATAATAAAATTATGACACCAACCATGCAATGGCTTAGAGTGTCAAACACTCAAATTCCATGCAATACAATTGAGTGTATTGTACACTATCACCATGCAATGCATCATCAATAAAATAATACATATAATGACATGTGTCATGTGGGCCCCACACGTTTCCAAATGAAAGTGGGCCCACGTGCACTCACGCGTTCGGGTTCGATATTTCTGAAATACCGAACTTACGTCGCGACGTTAATTAAATCGAATTTAAATAAATAATCGCCTAGCGAAATTATTGTTTACGTCGCTAACGAATTAATTCTAAATTAACTCGTATGCCCGTATTAAAATCTAATTTTAATTTCGCGTCGAAATCGAATTTCGATTATTATATCGAATATAATAATTTCATCGATTAATTCCAAATTAATCGCTCTCTCTCTAAATAATGCACTTTATCCGAGATAAGTTTCTCCGCAATTAATCCAAGATTAATTAAGTCCGAATCAAATATCATAGGTGAATCTTCAGGAAGCGACCCAAGAGATCTCCGGATATGTTGGCAGTAAATACGGTCGTCGGATAATCCGAACACGCACGTACCTCGTACTACGTTCTTACCGATTCACAAGACAAGGTTGGCTTCTAGCAAAGCGCCATGCCTACCCAATTCTCCAGAAATATTCTTATAGGAATATAAGATCTATATCAAGCGTAGTATACCGTAGTATTGCGTACATCGATCCAGTATCGGATGATCACATGCTAGGCCTGGGGCTGGAGATGTGTCTGCCCCGTACGAAACATATATCGGACATCAAGCAACTAGTCTCTTTAAATCGGACAATCCTGACCTAGTCATATTGTTCCGATGGTTGCAACCTTTTATAGAGTACTAGTTCTGTGTCCTGCGTGATCATCACCTCCATATGTCTGAAGCGATACTTCCATCTTGACATCACATCCAGTACACTACGATTCTCGATAAACCCAGAAGAGGTGTACACAGAACCGGTTAAGTCCCCAACCACCAAAACCAAAGTTTACCGATTGTCGCAAGTACTAGCGATGTAAGTCTCAGGTTAAGACCATATACACCTACCCTGATGCGGCCTCCCATAGACACCTAGACATACTACCAATGGGATTCCACGGGGTCTATCCAGAGCGAAGCTGTTTTCCGTACCATCGGTAAAACACAACCTCCTATCGCACTTGCATAAGTATCCAATACTTAAATAAATGAGAACTATGTCGTTGTGCCCTCACAACGTGCACAAGCGCAATACTAGTCTATTCCGCATTATCGATGTCCGATCTCGATAATACTCCGACTAGGGATATTTAATGATTAAACTTTTATGGATTGATACTGTCTCATATCATCTCAATCCAGTACTAATCATATGGACTTTCGCCATTTATAAATCAAAGTAAATAATATTACAAAACGGCAAAAGGCAATTTCATTATCACATAGTTAATTTTGTACAATAATACAATATCATTTACAAACAGTGACGCTATGGGACACAATGTCTAACACCCATGTCATGATAGCATTTGGGCATTATTTCTCGTGGTATTTGGATGGAAACCCGGACATAAATTTCATAGCCGATTCCGAATGGACGGTAGTATGATCTGTACTCGGGATACAATTCCCCATACCACTTGGAAAAAGGCCCACGCACGTGTGTGCCAATTCTAGATATCGTTTCTGCATCACATCCTGACATGTCTATTTTAGCGTATAGTTGTCTCTTTTTACCTTATGCATTTGTATTACCTCTTTAGTTATCTATTTCCATTATGCGCTTAATTGTCTTTCCTTAATATGCATGCTTGTAAGAATGTTATTTGTTTGCGCTTCTGTGTCTACCAATGTGAAATTGTATGCTTTTCGTATGTCAATTTATCTTTATGCATGAATTCGAACATAGATTATATGCAAATAGGCTGTATGCAAATATGAAAATGTGTTATATGTAAACTTAGATATGAGCTTTGTACCTATGCATGCAAACTTAGGAGTAAATTATCCTTGGAAATATGTTGCTTAGGCTTGGTAAGATTATTGCACAAATCATTTTATTACAAGTGGCATAAGTAGGGACCATTCCGAACCCAACGGTTTGTGGTCTTCCCTTGCGAGGGGTGAGTGCGGCCTTAAATCTTTGTCCCGGTTCACACCGGGTGGCGACTCCATTATTCTCCGGTTTAGTCCCCCGCGGGCTACTCCGTACTCCCAACCGGGCCGTGAGCCCGGAACAACATGCGTCGCCCAGTTTCTGTGTCCCACTGTCTGGCGAATCCACTGGGGATAGAGAATCGGCCCCAAAATAATCTCTTGTAATATTATGATTTGTGCTTTAATTGACCGTGTCTACCATGGGTTAAAAGGGGTTTAATCAAAGGTATTTTTAGGCTAGGTAATGGTTTGGTGTCTTCCTTCACTCACTACCTTTCTAGAAGGAAAATTTGTGAAGGCACCTAGATAATCATCTATTCGTAGCCTACAGTGATGGACTAATTTGGAGGACTTGTTGTTTATTCCTGACACTAAGCGATAAGAGCTTAAGAGGCTTGGGTACCACCCTCCATCTGGGGAATCTACAACGGGAAGTCCATTTGACATTCAATCACACACAATAGCTCGTTGGCACGTACCTTAGAGTATAAAAAAGGGTGCGCTCACTTGGTCGCTCGAACCCTTGAGTGAGGAGACCTAGTTGTGGGCCATCATTCTCCGGTGAGAGCCTTTGTCTACACTCTTACGAACCCACACGTAGACCGGGGTTGTATGACCTATAGCAACTATTTCCTTGTGTTTAGGAACATTATCATTTGGATACAGTTGGACTTCTTGCCATGAGATGTGAACTTGTTGAGCCATTTAAATTGGGACGAGTTCACTCCTATGACAGTTAGCCCGAAGCTTCTAAAATGATGATGGGACGATTTGTGTGAAAATTTTAATGAGTTGATATATTTCTTGTATCGCATGCATCTCATGCATCACATGCACCTCATGCATACATGTACCATGTTAACCCCCTTTTGTCTTGAAAGCCATCATAGATACCTGTTGGTTAGGGAAGAGGACAAACTTGTCAAAAGACCGAGCAGCCACCAAGAGTACCGGTAGAAGACCTAACCAAACGGGATAGGAAACTCAATCATGCATGCATGAATACACGTAACATATTGTATCCTTTTTGTGTTTGTTCTGTTTTGTGATAAAAGGTTTCAAAGGAGAAAAAGAGAAAGCGTCAAATGCAAGCCAACCAGAAGCAGCAACAGTACAATGTCAGCAGTCTTCAGGAATGAATCACAGGGGTGAGGCCTATATCAGTATCAGTATGGGGGCGAGGCCCATATCAGTATCAGTCTGGGGGCGAGGCCCATATAAGTATCAGTCTGGGGGCGAGGCCCATATCAGTATCAGTCTGGGGGCGAGGCCCATATCAATATTAGTTGGGGGCGAGGCCCACATCAGTAACAGTTGGGGGCGAGGCCCACATCAGTAACAGTTGGGGCGAGGCACATATCAGTATCAGTCTGGGGGCGAGGCCCATATCAGTATCAGTTTGGGGCGAAGCCTATATCAGTATCAGTCTGGGGGCGAGGCCCATATCAGTATCAGTTGGGGCGAGGCCCACATCAGTAACAGTTGGGGCGAGGCCTATATCTGTATCAGTTTGGGGCGAAGCCTATATCAGTATCAGTCTGGGCGCGAGGCCCATATCAGTATCAGTTGGGGGCGAGGCCCACATCAGTAACAGTTGGGGCGAGGCCTATATCAGTATCAGTCTGGGGGCGAGGCCCATATCAGTATCAGTTTGGGGTGAGGCCCACATCAATCTCAACTGAGGGTGAGGCCCATATTAGTATCAGTCTGGGGCCAAGACCCTTATCAGTATCAGTCTGGGGCGAGGCCCATATCAGTATCGGTTTGGGGGCGAGGCCCATGTCAGCATCAGTTTGGGGATGAGTCCCAGGGCCGAGGCCCACATCAGTATCAGTTTGGGGATGAGTCCCAGGGCCGAGGCCTACATCAGTAACAGTTTGGGGATGAGTCCCAGGCCCGAGACCCACATCAGTATCGGTTTGGGGATGAGTCCCGAGGGTCGAGGCCCACATCCGCATCGGTTTGGGGGCGATGCCCATATCAGTATCAGTTTGGGGTCGAGGCCCACATCAGTGTCAGTTTAGGGGCGAGGCCCACATCGGTATCAGTTTGGGGGTAAGGCCTACATCAGCATCATGCATCCATACATACATGCATACATATCACATACATACAATTTTTGTTTTGTATTCGCAGGATTGTAGCGGTAAAGACCACCTCATCAAGCAATGGTTCAAAAATGAGCCACATTCTCGGACATCACGGTTCAGAAATGGACAGCTAACACAACAGAGGCCGAAAATGGCTCCCCAAAATGGAGCAGACACATAACAGATGCCGAAAATGGCGTTCCAAAATGGAGCACACACAGAAAATGTCGAAAATGGCGCTCCAAAATGGAGCACACATAACAGATGCCGAAAATGACGTTCCAAAATGGAGCACACACAGTAGATGCCGAAAATGGCATTCCAAAATGGAGCACACCCAGCAAAAGCCGAAAATGGCGCTCCAAAATGGATGTCTGGTAACTAGTCTGGTAACTCCAAAATATCTTCCCCGTACG
Organism: Zanthoxylum bungeanum; assembly: GCA_019454045.1. Taxonomy (NCBI): domain Eukaryota; kingdom Viridiplantae; phylum Streptophyta; class Magnoliopsida; order Sapindales; family Rutaceae; genus Zanthoxylum; species Zanthoxylum bungeanum. The sequence continues at coordinate 6,322 of SKCR01000011.1, forward strand.
AAGCACATGTCGGATGTCTGGTAACTAGTCTCTATAATCGGATATACATGACCTAGTCATAATATCCCAATGGCCGCGCAGCACTTAAGAGCACTAATATCGTATCCTACGTGACATCATCTCCACTATGACTGGAGTGATACTTCCGTCTTGACATCACACCCAATACTCTACGATTCTCAATATACCCAGTATTGGCGTACACAGAACCGGTTAAAGCCCTGGACGACCTCAACCAAAGTATATTGATTGTCGTAAGTATTAGCGGTGCAAGTCTCAGGTTAAAACCAAATACACCTACCCTGATGTCGGACTCCCATAGACACGCAGTCATACTACCAATGGGATTCCGAGGGGGTCTATCCAGAGCGAAGCTGTTTCCCGTACCATCGGTGAAACACAACCTCCTATTACACTTGCATGAGTATCCAATACCCAAATATATGAGAACTATGACGTTGTGCCCTCACAACGCGCACAAGTGCAATACTAGTCTTTTACGTATTTATCGATGTCCAATCTCTATAATACTCTGACTAGGGATATTTAATGATTGATCCTACGTGGACTGATACTGTCTTATATCATTCTCCGTCCAGGAACAAATCATAGGGACCTCTCATCATTTATACATCTAAGGTGATCTAATCACAAATGATAAGAGAGCAATCTCCTTTGTCACATAGTTAATTTGTACAACAACACCATGATCTGTACAAATAGTGACGCTATGGGTCATAATTGTCCAACACTCCTCGAGTCTAAACAGGCAAGGGGATGATGTTGTTGCTGCTTTGTGGCTTTGTGTCGGTTAATGGATCTTAGGTTTAAGCTTTTTTCGGTGCTAAGGGGCTATTGATTGTTGTTTTAGTCGGTTGGAAGGGGGGCTTTGTATAGGCATTGCATTTTTGCATGTGAGTCCATATGATGAGTCTCATTTGGAGGCACGACCTTTTTAGTCGCGGAAGTTGCAGGAAACGGTCGTCGGAAGGGAATCGGTATTTCATTAAATTTTATTCGCTTGTTTAGCTCCAAGCTCACTCGTTGGACCTCCGTTTTAAAACACCTTTGGCCTAAAAAACCTAGAACCATTTAACCTTGGCCCAAACCCACTCACCAAACCAACACAACACCTAGCCCATCACACTTGGCCCACACGCCCAAGGCCCTCAAAATACAACCCAATTAAATAAAATATTAATTAAATAATATACCAAATTAAATAAAATAATTAATTAAGTCAAACACCAAATTAAATAAAATATTAAATCATATACCAAATTAAATAAAACATTAAATAAAATCATGCCTAATTAAAATCAATCAACAAAATATTATTCCTAATTAAAAATATTGTATTCCTAACTTAACAAATATTATGCCTAAACAACACAAATTAAATATATCCCTACCTAAATTAAACTAAATCAAATCCAAATTAAAATCAAATTTTAATAAATCACTCACCAATTTAATATAATTCCCACCAAAAAATAAATATCATTGCCTAAACTATTTAAATCAAATACCACACATGCATCAATAATTGATTTTGTTTCCTTTCAAAAACCATGCAAACCCTAATTCCCCTACCCTCTCACTATAAAAGATAACACTAACCAAACCCTAAGGCTCTTGGAGGTTCACGGCAATTCACAGAACAAAAAAACCCTAAACACTGATCAGCTCTCTCCTCTCTCTCGACCAAAAACCTACTTCAGCCATTCAAAAACCCTTCACTCGGCAGCCACAAACCTCAACTCTCCATGGCCTCACGCCAATAACACTGCTACCTTTACGTCAAACTGCCACACTGCCACTCTCAGAACCAAACAAACAAACCAAATAAACAAAAGAAATCAGCCACACGTCCTCAAAGCCACAATCAATCCCCACTCACAGACCCCACTTTTAAGCCACAAATACTCACCAAAGCCACATGCCCCGTGTCCATCAATAGCTGCCCCTTTTGACTCTATTCAGCACATCAACAAAACACAGCAGCCCTTGTCCACGAACCAGCCTCTTGCCTCTTCACGACCCAGCCTCATAAGCCACAACACACATTTTCCTTCATGACACATGCACACACGATAAACCCTCAAGCCTCCCTTTAACGCACGCACATAAGCCAGCCACACCCCACGAATCAACCCCCTCCTGCATGCCAAACTAACAACCCAACACATAAACACATGCACCCTAACATCTGAGTCACATAACCGAACAAACAAGATGTCTGACACTCAAACAGCAGCCCTCTTTTACTGACCCTAACATCTGAGTCACATAGCCAACTCGCCCCTCACTGCTCAAATAACCGCACCATAATTAGTCCCAAAATCTGCCTAAAAATTGCCGCACAAACTGAATGAAAAAACACCCCAAACTGTCTTGAAACTGTCCCAAAAACTGCCCGAAACTGCACCCAGAACTGTCCCTAACCAGTCCACGAAACTGTCCAAAATAGTAGCCTAAAACGCCAAAAACAGTGACCAAAATACAGCACCAAAACAATAGCAAAATGGAGTCAAAACAGTAGCTTGAGTAGCGAAACAGCGAAGAAAGACGTAGACCAGTGAACCAGAAAAGTTACGGAGTGATAGCCCTTCCGACGGACTTGTAACACGCTTCCGATAGTAGACATCAAAGGTTAGACCTGAGGGTATTTTTCACATCAATTTTCATTCATATTTTAATTGTTTACTGAGTTTCGTTTGCATGATTATTGTGGAGTGATGTATGTTGTGGCCCTTGAATAAAACGAAAAATGTGTCGCCTCTTGTGGTATATAGGATGGAAACCCGGACATAAATTTCATAGCCGATTCCGAATGGACGGTAGTATGATATGTACTCGGGATACAACTCCACGTACCACTTCAGTAAACAACGCATATTTCGTTCTATATTGTTTTGATTTGTTTATTATTCGCTACTTGATTTCCGCATGTTATTTGTTTATGTAATGATGTGATCGAGCGTATAGGCTTAGTAAGTTGGATTAAAGGTCCCCTATTTTGAGGGGTTAAAATCCTTTACCATGATGCTTTGCCGCGCCGGTTGATGTATATTCGGTTGAATGTAAGATGTGTTCAATCGGGTATACGCAGTCCGATATTATTGTCTTTATTTTTTATATGCATTATGTGATCGAGCGCATGAGTTTAGTAAGTTGGATTAAAGGTCCCCTATTTTGAGGGGTTAAAATCCTTTACCACGATGCTTTGCCGCGTCGGTTGATGTATATTCGGTTGAATGTAAGATGTGTTCAATCGGGTATACGAAGTCTGATATTATTGTCTTTATTTTTTATATGCATTATGTGATTGAGCGCATGGGTTTAGTAAGTTGGATTAAAGGTCCCCTATTTTAAGGGGCTAAAACCCTTTACCACGATGCTTTGCCACACCGGTTGATGTATATTCGGTTGAATGTAAGATGTGTTCAATCGGGTATACGAAGTCCGATATTATTGTCTTTATTTTTTATATGCATTATGTGATCGAGCACATGGGTTTAGTAAGTTGGATTAAATGTCCCCTATTTTGAGGGGTTAAAACCCTTTACCACGATGCTTTGCCGCGCCGGTTGATGTATATTCGGTTGAATGTAAGATGTGTTCAATCGGGTATACGAAGTCCGATATTGTTGTCTTTATTTTTTATATGCATGATGTGATCGAGCGCATGGGCTTAGTAAGTTGGATTAAAGGTCCCCTATTCTGTGGGGTTAAAATCATGTACCACGATGCTTTGCCGCGCCGGTTGATGTATATTCGGTGAATGTAAGATGTGTTCAATCGGGTATACGAAGTCCGATATTGTTGTCTTTATTTTTTATATGCATGATGTGATCGAGCGCATGGGCTTAGTAAGTTGGATTAAAGGTCCCCTATTCTGTGGGGTTAAAATCATGTACCACGATGCTTTGCCGCGCCGGTTGATGTATATTCGGTTGAATGTAAGATGTGTTCAATCGGGTATACGAAGTCCGATTTTATTGTCTTTATCTTTGTACGCATTGTAATGAAAAGCGCAATGGGCTTATGGTGTTGGACTAAAAGGTTATCCATTTGGATGAAAAAAAGCTACCATTACCACGATATTTGCCGCGTTTTTCATCTATTGATTGCATCATCTATCATTGTCTTGGCTCGATCTATTATCATTAGTGTAAACATGTCATGATAGAATTTGGGCATTATTTCTCGTGGTATATAGGATGGAAACCCGGACATAAATTTCATAGCCGATTCCGAATGGACGGTAGTATGATCTGTACTCGGGATACAATTCCACGTACCACTTGGAAAAAGGCCCACGCACGTGTGTGTCAATTCTAGATATCTTTTCTGCATCACATCACGACATGTCTATTTTAGCGTATAGTTGTCTCTTTTTACCTTATGCATTTGTATTACCCGTTTAGTTATCGATTTCCATTATGCGCTTAATTGTCTTTCCTTAATATGCATGCTTGTAAGAATGTTATTTTTTTGCGCTTCTGTGTCTACCAATGTGAAATTGTATGCTTTCTGTATGTCAATTTATCTTTATGCATGAATTCAGACATAGATTATATGCAAATATGAAAATGTGTTATATGTAAACTTAGATATGAGCTTTGTACCTATGCATGCAAACTTAGGAGTAAATTATCCTTGGAAATATGTTGCTTAGGCTTGGTAAGATTATTGCACAAATCATTTTATTACAAGTGGCATAAGTAAGGGACCATTCCGAACCCAACGGTTTGAGGTCTTCCCTTGCGAGGGGTGAGTGCAGCCTTAAATCTTTGTCCCGGTTCACACCGGGTGGCAACTCCATTATTCTACGGTTTAGTCCCTCGCGGGATACTCCGTACTCCCAACCGGACCGCGAGCCCGGAACAGCATGCGTCGCCCAATTTCTGTGTCCCACACTTTGTTTGTTGTTATTTGGTATTGAGATGGAGAGGCGTTAAGTGGTTTTTAGGGGGGAACAGGACGTGAAGGCTAGGGTTTTTTCATTGTTTTCTTTGTTATGGCCGTATGTTGCAGGTGGCCGTGTGAGAAGTCTGAGGTTTTTTCGTTTGTGATTTCTGAAGGGCAGAGAGATGGAGGTCGATCAGTGGAAGGGCAGCAAGGTTTACTTGGTGTTTAAGCCGAGTGAGGGGCTGTTATTTTTATTGGTTCTTCTCGGTGAAGGAGGGTTGTGAGCTGTGCTGTTTGTGGTGCATGAGAGAGAAGATTGGAGTGGCTAGGGTTTACTGGTTTTCATGCGTGAGTGAGGAGAAAATATGATGCAGGCGAGAGAGAGAAAATGACTTAGGGTTTATTTTTTGTTATCTCCTTTGGCCGTGAGGGAGGAAGGAGGCGTGAAGCTGTAGGCACTGCATTTTGCATATAAGTCCCGATGATGAGCCTCATGCGGAGGCATTACCTTTTAAGTTGCGGAAGTCGCAGGAAACGAACATCGGAAGGGAAAAGTTGGAAATCAATACCTTGTTGGATTTAATTCATTTGCTTAGCTTCGGGTTTCCTCGTTGGACCTCTATTTTGAAATTCATCCTCTGCCCAAAATCCTCGCAACCCACACCGAGCCATGCACCAAGCCACACGCCCACCTAGCCCAAAACGAAAGCCACACGCCCACCTAGCCCAAAACGAAAGCCACACGCCCACCTAGCCCAAAACCAAAGCCACACGTCCACCTAGCCCAAGCCCATTAAATCACATCCAATAATAATTTAAATATTTAAAACACATGTCAAAAATTAAATTAAATTAAATTAATCAAATCCAATTAAATCAAAACAAATCTCATTCCTAAATTAAATAAATCAAATCAAATCTCATAAATCACATTCCTAATTAAATTAAATCACATGCCTAAACTAAATGAAATCAAATCAAATCCAAATAATTATCTTTCTAACTAAAACAAATTACCTCCCTAATTAAAGATATCATCAACCACTGGCACGTCCCCATATCAAAGCACACACGTCTCACCCACTAACCGACCAACTCAACAATCTTCACGCATCAACACATAGCCCCCCCCACTCAGCAGCCATAGCCCTCACGCATCAACACATAGCCCTCACGCAAGCCACTTAATTCACGGCCACAAAACAGCCCTGCACTGCCTCAGTTCATGCCCACAAACTGTTAGTGTTCCTAGAACATGCCAAGGATCTAATAAGCATGAAAACATGTTCATAAATATAAAATAAGTTACGGAATTACTTACATTGAATGGATTTGAGCTTTTAAAATTTTTGAGAAGAAGATCTCCAAGATGCTTCCTTTATTGATTCCAAGCTTTGAGTTGTAAGAAGTGATCTCCAAGATCCAACCTTCAATGTTGATTCCAAGCTTTGAGTTGTTTCCATATCACCTTTGTTGATTCCTTGAAGTGCTAGCTAACTTGATTTTGCCACAAAATCAAAGAGAAGAGGGAGACCATATTCACGCCCATTTTGGAGGATATTAGGGTTTCCATTTTGTTCCAAGTGTGTTTTGTGTGAAGCATACACAAATGAGAGAGAGAGAAGGGTTTTGGTAAAATCCAATTTACCCTTTTCACCTAAACAAGGTGGTTGGGTAAATGGTTTTGCCAAAACCATTCCAAGATGGTTGGAAAGTGGATGGTATGGCATAAATGCCAACCATTCTCCCAACTACCACATTTAAAGTGGGCCCCACATTTGAATTCAAAATTCAAATATCTCTACGAACATTTGCCGCGGCTCGGATCCGTTTAATCCGATTAAACGAATTCTCGTCGCTAAATAATTAAATCTAATTTAATTAAATAACGATGCCTCGCAAATATATTACGAACGTCGTTTACGAATTAATTCTAAATTAATTCGTTCATTCGTATTAAAGTCTGACTTTAATTTCGTAACGAAATCCAATTCATATTAATATATCTGATATATTAATTTTAGCCCATATGAATAAATTAAATAGAAAAATCAAATTTAACTATTAAATTTATTCTACCGATTAATTCCAAATTAATCGTGTTCTCTCTCTTCCGAACACATTTAATCCCAGATTAAATAATACCTCAATTAATCCTAGATTAATTTTCTCTCTCTTAATTAATCCCAAATTAATTCTAATTCGAATCAACTGTCATCGGTGAATCTTTGGGAAGCGACCCAAGAGATCCCTGGATGTGTTGGCAGTAAATACGGTCACCGGATTATTCGAATACGTTCGTACCTCGTACCACGTGTTTACTGATTTCCAAGACATGGTTGGCTTCTAGCAAAGCACCGTGCCTACCTAATTCTCCAGAAATATTCTTACTGGAATATATAATCTATGTCAGGTGTAGTATACATAGTATCGCGTATTACGATCCAGTATCGAATGTCACGTGCTAGGCCTGGGGCTGGAACTGTGTCTGCCCCGTACGAAGCACATGTCGGATGTCTGGTAACTAGTCTCTATTATCGGATATACATAACCTAGTCATAATATCCCGATGACTGCAGTACTTAAGATCACTAGTATTGTATCCTACGTGACAATATCTCCACTATGACTGGAGTGATACTTCCGTCTTGACATCTCACCCAATACACTACGATTCTTAATATACCCAGCAGAGGCGTACACAGAACCGGTTAAAGCCCTGGATGACCAAAACTAAAGCATACCGATTGTCGCAAGTATTAGCGATGCAAGTCTCAGGTTAAGACCAAATACACCTACCCTGATATCGGACTTCCATAGACACATAGTCATACCACCATTGGAATTCCGAGGGGTCTATCCAGAGCGAAGCTATTTCCGTACCATCGGTAAACACAACCTCCTATCACACTTGCATAAGTATCCAATACTTAAATATATGAGAACTATGCCGTTGTGCTCCCACAACGCGCACAAGTGCAATACTAGTCTATCCTGCATTATCGATGTCCAGTCTCGATAATACTACGACTAGTGATATTTAATGATTAATTCTTCGAGAACTGATACTGTCTCATATCATCTCAATCCAGGAAGGGACCTCTTATCATTTATACATCTAGGTGATCTAATCACAAATGATAAGAGCGCAATCTCCTTGTCACATAGTTAATTTGTACAACAACACCATGATCTGTACAAATAGTGACGTTATGGGTCATAACTGTCCAACAATCTCCCACTTGGCCTATAGCCAGTCACTCGAGTGTCTTACACCCGAACTATGTACGGTTCGCTCAAACTGTTGAGGAAAGGCTTTCGTCAGCGGATTTGTATGATTATCGTCTGATGCAATTCATTCGATAATCACATCGCCACGATGTATGATCCGAACAAATTAGATGAATAGTGGAAGTATATATCTGGATCATGATGAGACCATTAATTCTTTATTCTGCGTTGTAGCCTAGCTCAGCTGCTAACAGAACTATATCTAATCTAATTAGATTTGTTAATGACTCAGATGGCTTCTATTCCTGCCTCAGCCGCAGCAATAACCCGCATTTGTTGTTTATTCGGCAACAACATCTTGCTTGGAAGATTTCCAGCTCATTGTACCGTTATTCAAACTGTATAGTACCGTTGTTACGACTTTTAGTCGCTTAATCGGTTAGGAAACTTGCAACAGTGATCCCAGTCACTTCAAGTTCTCCATCTCCATAGTTTAAGACATCATCCTTAGTTCTCTAAGATACTAACATATGTTCTTATTATCAATCCAGTGACTATCACTTGGATTGACCTGTTTGTGACTCCATATGCTCAAAGCGTATGAGACACCAGGTCACGTACATTTTTCAATGTACGAGTTCTCAGAGAGTGTTAACAACTTTAAATCTATCACAGTAGATCTTTATTCCTAGAATAAAGGTTGTTTCTCTCAAGAATTCTACGGAGATTTCATGAAAGCCAAGCTTTCACCGATTATAATATGGGAATATCATTTCCAAGAAAACATATCATTATCATAAGGACATTTACTGTCAGTGCGCTCCCACTAACCTCTTTATATACACAAGAATCATTCGTTTTGAATTAAATCATATACCATTATGATTACATCAAAACGTTAGTTCCAAGAACGTAATGCTTACTTCAATCCCTCTATGGATCGAATAACCCGCAAACCTTGTTTGCTAGTTTTGGTACGACAAAACGCCAGGATGTTGTAAACATCCTCCAAAAGGTTTCCTTTTCAGGAAAGCGATTTTTCGGTTCAGCTGCCATATTTCATAAATGAAACATGCAACATCAGCAAACATTATCCAAATGGATTTAACGTGGCAACAAGTAAAATATTTCGTTGTAATCAACACAATGTTGATAATGATATCTTTCGGCTACAAGCCTAGCTTAGTATGTTGGTATGCTTCCATCCACGTATGTCTTCCTTGAAGACTTATATAGTACCAATAGGAACAATGCCTTGCGGTACAACAACTAGTGTCCAAACATAGTTGTTATACATGGAATCCATTTCGGACTCATGGCACTTTGCCATAATAGGGAGTCGATACCTTGTATCACTTCCTCATACGTAGTAAGTTCGTATTCCTCAATAAGATTGACATCTTTATAAGGTGAGATCAGAAACTTATACCCAGGTTGTTTTCTGACTCTCTCCGACCTACGTGTTCTTGTGTATTCGAAGATTATTGGTATAGCTTCATCCTTGATGAACTGTTGTGTTCCACTAAGGAGTTGGTGTCTTGAACAGTATAACTTCGATTTTTCATCGAGTTTTACTGTCCTCCCACTTACCACTGCATATCGGTATTCCTCTTAGGAAAACCGCCATGGTGAACAACAATTACATTGTTCTCTAGTGAGTGTATAAGTACTATATTTGGTTTCCTTAGGATGACCAATTACATTAGGCACTTATTCAATTTGGGTTCTAGTTTGGTATCATCCAAACGTATGCCTAGTAATTCCCAAATCATCAGGAGTGAGAAAGCCCAGTTCTTCCTGTTCATATTCAAAATAAGTATTGCACTGTTAATGCTTATCCCTTTTGAAGGAAAATGGTAGCTCAGAGCGACTCATGATTAACCTTATCATGTCCAACAAAAATTCGATTTCTCTGTTCGGACACACCGTCAAATGACGGTTCCGGGAGGAATCCTCATTGAAAGAATACTATACTCTTTCAAGTATATGAGAAAACTTTTGCTTAAGTACTTTCATCATGGTCAAACCGTGATGTTTTAATACTTTAGCCGATCTGTTCATCTATTTCGTGTCGAAACTCTAAAAGTTTCCGATTTGTTTGTTTCCAAATAAACACAACCATAACACGATGCCACACATCTGTAAAGGTCACAAAATATTCATATCCACCTCTAGCTTAGCTAGACATGAGCCCACTTATGTCACTATGAACAAGGGCTAATAGATCGGTGGGCACTTATACTTTTACCAAGTAAAGGTGTTTTAGGCACTTTGCCCAATAAACTAGATTCGTAGACTTCATTTGAATGGAATCAAATCTGTCCTAGTATCCACTCTTCAAAAGTGTGGATATACGAGTCTTGTTTAATTGTGTCCCAGATAACACTGCCACAAATAAGTCTCATCTGATCAAATCAGTTTGAGCTATTTGTTTGTCATGTTATAGTTTGAGATTATTTATATTCAAAATATAAATACTGTTATTCACATATAATGTGTTTATCTCAATATCATATTTATTAAATAAAACACTTTAGTGTTCTAGAATATAAAGGTATACTCGCGACGAGTGTACACGATATAGAGGTATTGTTTCTAGTCAAACTAGTTACATTTTAACAGATTCCTAATTTAAGTACATACCCGAAGGGTAGTTCCTAAACTTAGGTATCTACGGTTAAAATAGCGACTATCGTCCCGTTTCATATTCGCAGATTAATCTCATCTGAAGTCAGTATCCTGCTCATAGCAGATTCTGCACATCAGTAGATCTATTTATGTATCACACTATTTAATATCTAAAATCCAATTTTAATATTAGTAGTGAACATTCTTATGATAAACATACTTAAAGTCAGAGCCTTGCCCTTTCTTTATTCCTTCATGTATGCCTTGTCCATACGGCAGTCACGCTTCAATGACTCCGTTTGCCATAATTTAGGTAGACATCTTGGGATATGTCCTTTGTCTTCCTAGAAGACTATAATGATTTGCCTTTGCTATTTTCTACATTCTAGAAGCCTTTGGCCAAGCCTTGGCCTTCTAGAATATTGAAGTAAGATGCGCCTTGCGCTACTTGCCTTATTGCAAACTTAAGCTTTGTCTCCTTGAGAATGACCATTAACTCTTCAAGAGTTATTAATTGCAATTTAATACTTCTAAGATCTAAGAATAGATCTTTGAAGATCCTTCAATTTTTTCATCATACTTTAAGGATCTAATCCTTAGTTCTGATTAGGAAATTAAGGAGTCTTTATGGCAAGCATAATAGATTAAACACTAAATTTATCATCACATGAATCTTCTAAGATCATGCTCTACTATTTGCTTAACTCTGGGCTTAGGCCTAAGATGTTATTTTATCAAATAAAGTAACTTCTTAGTTTCACGACTATCCTGAAATTTATTCCCAATTTGAAAATTAAAGTCGTTTAAACACATTTTCCCTAGGATAATGTTTTAAACACTAATCTTTCAATTTAATATTGATTCTAATAGTCCAACTATTTAATCAACGATTTCAGGTATAATCTAATGTAATGATTACTATAGTCTAACTATATAACTTATTACAATTTTATTGGTTAGAATCAAATATATATTGATTACTATAATACAATTATATAATCATTATAAATGATCGGTAAAATCCAAATATATTGATTACTATAATCCAATTATATAATCAACTATATTTAGGGGTAAAATTCAAATATATTGATTACTATAATCTAATTATATAATCAACTATAAATGAAGGGGTTTGAATACAGTCCAACTGTTTAATAAAACAACAATAAATATTAGTCCAACTAATATATAATTTATTTGACGAATGATATTGATTGAGCGCATATGGCAAGTAACTAAACGAATATTGCAAATCTAATACTTGCCTCCCATTATATTTCGGCGAGCCTCTAACCCTCTGTGGAGTACTCGGGAAACCTAGTTTCCTAGTGGGCTAAGATCCTGTTAAATAACACACAATCTTGACTTTGGCCAACAAATTGTATGATACTTAACTAGGAGATCTCTAAGATCAATTGGATCTCATCCAATTCCTAGATCCAGTAGGTGGACATCCAAGTCCGAAGCATATATCTTATATATGCCAATATATCAAATATATTACCTAACTTTTTCCTCTGAATCAACTAAGCCTTGCTTTGGCACAACAAACTTAATGATCCCAGTTAAGCGAAACCCATTGACATGGAAATCTTCGTAATCAATATCGATGGACAAGAAGTGATCTTGACTTTGGCCAACAAATCACAACTTGGACAAGACACCGATATGGAACAAAACTCTCATGATTCAAACACATCCGCAATTGAAAAAGGTCTTGACTTTGGCCAACAACCCATGCCAACTTTGGATCTTGAGTAAGAATCACTCAACGGAAGGAAAAGCTTAATATATTTGAGGGTTTTTCCGCGTAAATTGGCAACCAATTTATTATCTTTGATTAGGTCTCATCATACACCCTTAAGCATGCATTCTAAAAGCATAATAAGACGCGATAAATAAATAAATTAATAATGATATGCGAATGGATATCTCACAATTGTTCCTCTAACAAATCACTCTATTTCCTCCTCTCCCCGACTAGAACTATTCTAACTTCTACCCAATTACATAATACAATAAAGAAACCTAATTTACATTGAGGGGAATTGGTGAGAAGATAAATACAATGAGAAAGGAGATAAAAGGCTGGACACGCAGGTCCAGTTTAAATAAATTCTAAATTTATTACAATTTCCAAAATTGCCCCTCGCCCTTCTAATATCCATCCGATATACATTATTCATACAACACATTCATGTATTCATACAAATCATGTTATTCAATCAATCTAATCCAATTAATTAATCTTTGAATTAATGACCATCCAATGTTCAAACAACGATTTGATTTGCACGAGTCCAACTCGTTTAAGAATAAATACTTAAACTACGTATTCTTGAATTATATCGAACTACAATTTTAAATCCTATTTATTTGTATTCAATACTAATTCCAAATTTAATTCCAAATTAAATATTTACACTTACTTATAAGCCTTAAAGACTTGGATTCCAAATCCAATCTTAATGGGTCTCAAAGGCCCAATAACATCCAATGTCTTTCAATTAAAGTCCAATGGGCTTTTAATTGATTCTTAAGGCATGGGCTTTGGCCATAATGGATCAAACCCAAAATGCCAAGGCCCAATAGGAATCACCCTATTGCCAACAAATCAATTTAGGCCTATTAGGCCCAATTAAATTCTTTAAAGGGCCAAGTGATGTATTTGGACTTTATGGAATTGGTTTTGGGCCCAATTGGATCCAATCCAAAAGTCCAAAACCAAACTTGGTCAAACCAAGCCCTTAAGCCCAAATACACACTTTTAGCCCAATTCTTATTAAAGGCTTATTAACATAATAAATATTCCAAATATCACAATTACTTTAATTAAAGTGTATTAGCCATGATTAATTAATTAAACTCAATATTTCCAAAATACCAATTAACTTAATTAATCATGCTTAATCCATCAATTTATGCTTAACACAAATTGAAGCCAAAACACATCATTTCATGCTCAACACAAATTGAATCCAAAATTCATCATTTCATGCTCAATATGCTCTTTGATTTTAACATAAACATTATTGACTTTGATTCCAATCCAATCAAACCAACAATCAACATTTAATCTAGCATTTAAACATATCCAATGATGTTACAAAAAATAAAAAAATGCAGTCCCATGCACTGCAACTTTCGGCCAATGTAAGGGAAATTTAAATTTTGATCCAATCAATTATTTCAAATCTAATCATGCATAACTCTAAGTTATCATATTCTAAGCATGCTCAAAGCATCAATTTGAAGAAATCATGCTCAAACACAAAAGCACCAAATTTTAGTCTCATGAACCCTAAATTTTCATGCTTAAAATTGGCTCTTGATACCATTGTTAGTGTTCCTAGAACATGCCAAGGATCTAATAAGCATGAAAACATGTTCATAAATTCAAAATAAGTTACGGAATTACTTACATTGAATGGATTTGAGCTTTTAAATTTTTTGAGAAGAAGATCTCCAAGATGCTTCCTTTATTGATTCCAAGCTTTAAGTTGTGAGAAGTGATCTCCAAGATCCAACCTTCAATGTTGATTCCAAACTTTGAGTTGTTTCCCTATCACCTTTGTTGATTCCTTGAAGTGCTAGCTAACTTGATTTTGCCACAAAATCAAAGATAAGAGGGAGACCATATTCACGCCCATTTTGGAGGATATTAGGGTTTCCATTTTGTTCCAAGTGTGTTTTGTGTGAAGCATACACAAATGAGAGAGAGAGAAGGGTTTTGGTAAAAGCCAATTTAACCTTTTCACCTAAACAAGGTGGTTGGGTAAATGGTTTTGCCAAAACCATTCCAAGGTGGTTGGAAAGTGGTTGGTATGGCATAAATGCCAACCACTCTCTCAACTACCACATTTAAAGTGGGCCCCACATTTGAATTCAAAATTCAAATGTCTCTACGAAAATTTGCTGCGGCTCAGATCCGTTTAATCCGATTAAACGAATTCTTGTCGCTAAATAATTAAATCTAATTTAAATAAACAACGATGCCTCGCAAATATATTACGAACGTCGTTTACGAATTAACTCGTATTAAAGTCCAACTTTAATTTCATAACGAAATCCAATTCATATTAATATATCTGATATATTAATTTTAGCCCATACAAATAAATTAAATAGAAAAATCAAATTTAACTATTAAATTTATTCTACCGATTAATTCCAAATTAATCGCGTTCTCTCTCTTCCGAACACATTTAATCCCAGATTAAATAATACCTCAATTAATCCTAGATTAATTTTCTCTCTCTTAATTAATCTCAGATTAATTTTAATTCGAATCAACTGTCATCGGTGAATCTTTGGGAAGCGACCCAAGAGATCCCTGGATGTGTTGGCAGTAAATACGGTCATCGGATTATCCGAATACCTGCGTACCTCGTACCACGTGCTTACCGATTTACAAGACATGGTTGGCTTCTAGCAAAGCACCGTGCCTACCCAATTCTCCAGAAATATTCTTACTGGAATATATAATCTATGTCAGGCGTAGTATACGTAGTATTGCGTATTGTGATCCAGTATCGAATGTCACGTGCTAGGCCTGGGGCTGGAGCTCTGTCTGCCCCGTACGAAGCACATGTCGGATGTCTGGTAACTAGTCTCTATTATGGGATATACATGACCTAGTCATAATATCCCGATGACTACAGTACTTAAGAGCACTAGTACCATATCCTACGTGACATCATCTCCACTATGACTGGAGTGATACATCCGTCTTGATATCACACCTAATACACTACGATTCTCAATATACCCAGCAGAGGCGTACACAGAACCGGTTAAAGCCCTGGATGACCAAAACTAAAGCATACCGATTGTCGCAAGTATTAGCGATGCAAGTCTCAGGTTAATAGCAAATACACCTACCCTGATATCGGACTTCCATAGACACATAGTCATACTACCAATGGAATTCCGAGGGGTCTATCCATAGCGAAGCTGTTTCCGTACCATCGGTAAACACAACCTCCTATCACACTTGCATTAGTATCCAATACTTAAATATATGAGAACTATGCCGTTGTGCTCCCACAACACGCACAAGTGAAATACTAGTCTATTCCGTATTATCGATGTCCAGTCTCGATAATACTACGACTAGGGATATTTAATGATTAATCATTCGAGGACTGATACTGTCTCATATCATCTCAATCCAGGAATTAATCATAGGGACCTCCTATGATTTATACATCTAGGTGATCTAATCACAAATGATAAGAGTGCAATCTCCTTGTCACATAGTTAATTTTTACAACAACACCATGATCTGTACAAATAGTGATGCTATGGGTCATAACTGTCCAACAAAAACAGCCGCACAGACTGTCCCGAAACAGTACTTAAACTGCACCAAATCAGCCCCTAAACCGTCCCGAAACTACACCAAAATTACACCTATAAAAAGTACCTAAACTGGACACCTAAAACACCGCAAAACACTCCCGCATTACCGCAAAATAGTAAACCAGAAAATATGACAAAAACAGCAGTGAAACCGAGTAGAATAGTAGCCCGAAATAGCGAAATACCGAAGGGAAACGTTGAACCAGTGAACCGAAGGAGTTGCAGAGCATCAACCCTTCCGACAACCGCGTAGCGCACTTCCGAGAGACGACTTAAGAGGTTAGACCTGAGGGCACCCCTTTTATTTATTCTCCTTTATTTTTATTTATTTTCATACTTTATTTCGCATGAGTATTGTGGATTGGTGTATGATATGAATTTCAGATGAATGGAATATGTGTTCTCTCTTGCGGTTATTGGACGGAAACCCAGATGTAAATTCGTAGCCGAATCCGAATGGACGGTAGTGCGGTCTGTACTTGGGAAACAACTTCACGTACCACTCGAGAGACACTAATATTTCGTTTCATCCAACCTTGTGCTTGAGCATGATTTAGTCGTTAGTATGTTGTTTATTTTTTTTATGCATGATTTAGTTGTTTAGTATAATATTTGTTATGCATGATTTAGGTGTTTATGTGATTATAGATGTTGATTTTGTGATTCTGTTCGAGCGTGCATTCTGTTTACCATTCGAACGCGTTTACGAACGCTACACGAACGCGCACGCACTGGACAAATTCCTTCATCATGTTTTGCATGTTTGTTTCCTTAGTTATTTCTTTTCCCATCATATTCTTAGTTAGCTCGTTTTAATGTTTATGCTTCTAACGTCACTGTTTGTTTACCGTTTCGCATTTAATTACTTAGTTTGTTCATGAAATTGTATACTTACCGTTATTTCGACTTATTTTTATGCATGCAAACTTAGATATAGGTAGTATTGAAACTTAGATGTATGTGGTTGTTGCGTAGACTTGGTTAGATTATTGCACAAATCCATTCATTACAAGTGGCATAAGTGAGGGACCATTCCGAACCCAACGGTTTGAGGTCTTCCCTTGCGAAGGGTGAGTGCGGCCTTAAATCATTTTCCCAGTTCACACTGGGTGGCGACTCCATGTTATTTCTCTGATTTAGTTCCCCCGTGGCTATTTCGTACTCCCAACCAGGCCGCGAGCCTGGAACAGCTTCACCAATTTCTGTGTCCTACAGTCTGGCGACTCAACTGGGATAGAGAATCGGCCCCGAAATAAAGTCTTGTAATGTTTGTGATTTGTGCTTTAGCTAACCGTGTCTACCGTGGTTTGAAGGGTTTTAATCAAAGGCATTATTAAAGCTAGGTAATGGTTTGGTGTCTTCCTTCATTCACTACCTTTCTATAAGGAAAAGCTGTGAAGGCACCTAAATAATCACTACCCGTAGCTCACTGTTACAGAATAATTTGGAGGAATTGTTGTTTATTCCTGTCACCAAGGCGGTAAGAGCCTAAGTGGCTTGGGTATTTAAGAGAGTCTGCTCCACCCTCCCTCTGGGGAATCTTCAATAGGAAATCCCTCCCTTAGCGTATAAAAAAGGTGTGCTCACTTGGTCGCTCGGACCCTTGAGTGGGAGACCTAGTTGTGGGCAACCCTTCATCGATAAGAGCCTTTGCCTATACCCATATAAACCCGCATATGAACTGTAGTTGTGGGACCAATAGAAACTATTCCTTTATGTTTGCGTTTAGGACCATCGTCATTTGGATTCAGTTGGACTTTTTGTCATGAGGTATGGGCTTGTGGGGCCATTTAAACTGGGAAGAGTCTGTGCTTTATGGCAATTTGGCCAAAAGATTCTAAAAGGCCGATGTGCCATTTTGTTTTTAGGCCTCGTGTCATTTGAAGTCGTTTAGCCATGTTATCGCAAAAGTGTAAATCTGTTGGGCCTTTTCAACTGGGACAAGTTTGCACCACGCAATAATATGATTGAATGCTTTAAGATAATAACGGGCCGACTTACACATTCCATGCATCGCACGCATACATGCTGACTCAGGGTTTTAAAAGGCATCATAGATATCCGTTGGGTTAAGGAAGAGGGAAGACTCATCAAAAGGCCGTTAGCGAACATGAGCGAATCAGTTAACGAGGGATTGTTGGACAAAATGACCCATAGCGTCACTATTTGCACAGATCATTGTGTTGTTGTAGCAAATTAACTATGTGACAAGGAAATTGCACTCTCATCATTTGTGATTAGATCACCATAGATATATAAATGAAGAGAGGTCCCTATGATTAGTTCCTGGATTGAGAATGATATGAGACAGTATCAGTCCCCGAAGGTTTAATCCTTAAATATCCCTAGCCGTAGTATTATCGAGACTGGACATCGATAATGCGGAATAGGCTAGTATTGCACTTGTGCGCGTTGTGAGGGCACAACGGCATAGTTCTCATATATATAAGTATTGGATACTTATGCAAGTGCGATAGGAGGTCGTGTTTCACCGACGGTACGGGAAACAGCTTCGCTCTGGATAGACCCCTCGGAATCCCATTGGTATTATGACTATGTGTCTATGGGAGGCCGAAATCAAGGTAGGTGTGTATGGTCTTAACCTGAGACTTACATCGCTAATACTTACGATAATCGATAGACTTTGGTCTTGGTGGTAGGGGACTTTAAACGGGTTCTGAGTACACCACTTCTGGGTTTATCAGAGAGTCGTAGAGTATTGGGTGTGATGTCAAGACGGAAGTATCACTTCAGTCATATTGGAGATGATGTCACGCAGGATACGGTATTAGTGCTCTTAAGTGCTGCGCGGCCATCGGGATATTATGACAAGGTCATGTATATCCGATTATAGAGACTAGTTACCAGACATCCGACATGTGCTTCGTACGGGGCAGACACTTATCCAGCCCCAGGCCTAGCACGTGATTATCCGATACTGGGCCAATATACACAATACTACGGTATACTACGCTTGATACAGATCTATATATTCCTGTAAGAATATTTTTGGAGAATTGGGCAGGCATGGCGCTTTGCTAGAAGCCAACCTTGTCTTGTAAATCGATATAAACGTAGTACGAGGTACTTACGTGTTCGGACAGTCCGACGATCGTATTTACTGCCAACATATCCGGAGATCTCATGGGTCGCTTCCTGAAGATTCACCGATGACGTATGACTCGCACTTTGATTAATCTGGGATTAATTAGAAGAGAGAGATAGAATTAATCTGGGATTAATTCGATGAGAGAGAAAATTAATCTGGGATTAATTGCGGAGATATTTTATCTGGATAAAATATTAATTAAAGAGAGAGAACGATTAATTTGGAATTAATCGATAAAATAATATATTCGATATATTATTAGAAATTGGATTTCGACGCGGAATTAAAATTAGATTTTAATTCGGGCGAACGAATTAATTTAGAATTAATTCGTTAGCGACGTGAATAGTGAATTCGCTAGGCGTAATCACTTAATTACGACGCGACGGAAAATTCGTTAATTTGGAATTAGCGAACCCGAGCCCGAGAGTGATTGCGAGCGCATTCGCATTTCGAATTCGAGCGCGGCACGCAAGTCACATCAAGCGTCAAATCGCTAGTCGCGTCAATCGTCAAATCAATTGTCACTTTGAGTGATGTGACTTGACAACATGTCACTTTATTAAAGTGATGTGATGTGACTTAAAGTAAAAGTTGAAATGATGAAAGCTTTTTGCTTTTTTGACTTTTGTATTTGGTAAATGAAAAGGCTTTTGTATTTGATTTTATTTTGGAAATAAAATATAAATATAAGTAAAAACCATTTGCCTTTTAATCTCTCATCACTCACGGTTTTCACGTGAACTCTTCCTCTCCCTCTCTTTTTTTCTTCTTCTGCATCTCACGGCTTCACTGCCGTTTCTTCTTCATTTTGTTCTGGTTTGACCGAGCATTTGAGAAGCAAAAGAAGAATACAAGTGCTAGCACACACCTTGAGTAATACATAGGTGATAGGGAAGTGTCTTCATGAGCTTGGAAAGCTTGAAGCTTGGAGCTTCAATGGAGTCCATGCATGGCCGAAAATGGTGGAGTCCAAACCAGTCCAAACCGAGCAGCCCACTGTCAAGGAAAGCCATTGCCGAGCTTGGAGGGAGCTCAAAATCGCACATTGTTCTTCATTCATCAAAACCGAAATTCAATGTGAGTATATTCCGCACCTCCTTTGATGTGTTCAAATGTGAGTATCTCCCACTTGGCACATAGCCAGTCACTCGAGTGTCTAACACCCGAACTATGTACAATTCGCTCAAATTGCTGAGGAAAGGTTTTCGTCAGCGGATTTGCTTAATTATCGTCTGACGCGATTTACACGATCATCACATCGCCACGATGTATGATCCGAACGAATCGGATGATATTGAAGTATATATCTGGATCGTCGATGAGACCTTTAATTCTTTAGCCTGTGCTGACGCCTAGCTCAGCTGCTAACAGAACTATATCTAATCTAATTAGATTTATTATCGATCCAAATGGCTTCTATTGCTGCCTCAGCTGCAGCAATAATCCGCATTTGTTTTTAATTCGGCAACAGTTATCTTGCTCGGAAGATTTCCAGCTCACTGTCCCAGTGTTCAAACTTATAGTACCGCAGTATTTACCGGTTTGGAAACTTGCAACAGTGATCCCAGTCACTTCAAGTTCTCCATCTCCATAGTTTAAGACAACATCTTTAGTTCTCTTAGATACTAACAGATGTTCTTAATCTTTAATCCAGTGACTATCACTTGGATTGACCCGATTGTGACTCCATATGCTCAAAGTGTATGAGACACCAATATAAGTACATTTTAAATGTACAATTTCTCAGAGAGTGTTACCAACTCCAAATCTAGCCCAGTAGATCTTTATTCCTTGAATAAAGGTTGTTACTCCCCAGAATTCTACGGAGAATTTCTTATGAAAGCCAAGCTTTCACCGATTGTTTTATGGGAATTTCATTGTCAGTGTCCTCTCCCACTAACCTCCCTATATACACAAGAATTATTTCGTTTTGAGTCAAATCATAAACTATTATGATTATTTCAAAACGTCAGTTCCAAGAACCTTATGCTTGCTTCAATCCAAACATGGATCGAATAATCCGCAAACCTTGTTTGTCGGTTATACAAAATCGTCAGGATGTTGAAAGCATCCTCCAAAAGGTTTCCTTTTCAGGAAAGCGATTTTGATCTGCAACTGACACATTTCATAAATGAAATATGCAGTTATCAACAAGCATCTTCAAAATGGATTTACCATGGCAACAGGTAAAAGGTTGAACCGTTATTAACACAATGTTGATAACGATACCTTTCCGTCAAAAGCCCAGCTTTGTACGTTGGTATGTTGCCTTCCATGTATGTCTTCTTTGAAGACGTTTAATGTACCATAGGCACAATGCCTTATGGTACAACAACTAGTATCCATAATAGTCGTTATACATGGAATCCATTTCGGACTCATGGCACTTTGCCATAACAGGGAGTCGATACCTCGTATCACTTCCTCAAAACGTAGTCGGTGGATATACCTTCATAAGATTGACATCTTAATGAGGTTAGATCAGAAACCCATACCCTAGGTTGTTTTCTGACTCTATCCGATCTACCCAATTTCTTGTGTATTTGAAGATTAATGGTACAGATTCATCATTGATGAACTATTTGTGTTCCATTAAGGACTTCGTGCTTTGAATAGTATTACTCCGATTTTCATCGAGTATCACTATCCTCCCACTGACCACTGCATATCGGTATTCCTCTCAGGAAAACCGCATGGTGAGCAACAATCACATTGTTCTCATGTGGGATTTATAAGTACTATACTTATGGTTTCCCTTAGGATAACCTATATTGGCACTAATCCAATTTGGGTTCTTAGTTTGGTATCATCCAAACTTTATGCCTGGCATACCCAAATTATCAGGAATGAGAAACTTGTTTCTTTCCTGTTCATATCCTATATGATATCTGTCAAACAAATACATGGAACCTTATTCTAAATAAGTTTTGCACTGTTAATACATATCCTGTTGAAGGAAACAGTAGCTCAGAGCGACTCGCGAAAAACCTAATCATGTCCAACAAAACTTGGTTTTTTTTAGTTCTGACACACCGTCTATTGACGTGTCTCGGGAGGAGTCCTCATATGAAAGAATACCGTACTCTTTCATGTACGTATGAAACTTACTGCTTAAGTATTTACAATACGGTCTTACCGTAGCGGCATAATACTACAGCCGAACTGTTTGTATACTTCGTGTCGAAACTCAAAGTTTCGTATTTGTGTTCTTCAAAAGAAACACATAACCATAACGTGATGCCTCATCCGTTAAGGTCACGAAATATTCATGTACACATCTAGCCAAGCTAGATATGGGCCCACTTACTTCACCATGAATAGGGTTTACAGATCGGTGGCCTTTACACTATTACCTAGTAAATAGTATTTTAGGTACTTTACCTAGTAAACTAGATTCGTAGACCTTATTTGAATAGTCAAATCAGTCCTAGTACCCACTCTTCAAAAGTGTGGATATACGAGTCTTGTTTAATTGTGTCCCAGAAAACAATGCCACAAATAAGTCTCTATTGATCAAATCAATTTGAGCTTTTTATTTGTCAATTTATATGTTTGAGATTTTTAATTATATTCAAAATATAAATTCTGTTATTCACATCTAATGTGTTTATCTCAGTATCATCTTTATATAATAAAACACTTTAGAGTTCTAGATATAAAGGTTTTATCCGCAACGGATTAAACACTCATAAAGAGATAATGTCTCTAGTCAAACTAGTTACATAATAACAGTTCCTAATTCAAGTACATACCCGAAGGGTAGTTCCTAAACTTAGGTATCTACGGTCGAAACAGCGACTTTCGTCCCGTTTCCGATTCGCAGAGAATCTCAGCTTGAAGTCAGTATCCTGCTTAAAGCAGATTCTGAACATCAATACATATATTTTATGTACCACACTAAGTATTTAAAATCTAATTTCAATACTAGCTGTGAACATAACTAAGACAAACATTTTTAAAGTTAGAGCCTCGCCCTTTCTTTAATTCCTTCGTGTCTTCCATATCCAAATGGTAGTCACTTTGGGATATGTCAATTATCCTTTTCAATATTTTAGGAAACTTAGGCCAAGCCTTTGGTTTTGGAATATCGAAACGATGTGCACCTCGTGCTACATGCCCAATTGCAAATTTTGACTTTATCTTCTCTAGAATAGTCAATTAATTCTCCAAGAATTATAAATTGCAATTTTAATACTTTTTAAATCTAAAATTAGATTTATGACAAGTATATTAAATTAAGCATTAAAGTCATCATCACAAAAATCTTCCAAAGATTTTATGCTCTACTTATCTTGCTTAATTTTGGGCTTAAGGTATAATAAGTTATTTTATCAAATAAAGTAACCTATTATATATTCCCAATTTGAAAATTAAATCATTTAAAATATTTTAATCCAAGATTATATTTTAAATATCCTTCTTTTCAATTTTATCTTGATTACAATAGTCCAACTATTTAATCAACGATTAGTGGTACTATTTATTATAATGATTATAATAGTCCAACTATATAATCAAATATAATCCAAATTAATTAACCTCAATTACATTGATTACTATAATCCAATTATAAAATCAACTGTAAAATGAAATTAATTAATTTAAATATATTGATTAATATAATCCAATTATATACAATCAAGTATAATACAGTCCAACTGTTTATTAAAACAACATAAAATATTAGTCCAACTAATACTTTTGATTAATATGACGAAATAAATAAAATGAGCGTGTTTAGCGAGTATTCGAACGAATGTTGCAAATTCAATACTTGCCTCCACTATTTTTCGTCGAGCCTCTAACCCTCTGTGGAGTACTCGGGAAACCGCGTTTCCTAGTGGGCTAGGATCCCGTTAAAGTATCATACAATCCTGACTTTGGTCAATAAAAAATTGTATGATAATTAACAAGGTAGATGTCGAAGATCAATTGGATCCCATCCAACTCCTAGATCCAGTAGGTGGACATCCAAGTCCGAAACATATATCTAATATATGCCTATATATCGAATATATACCCTACCCGTTTTCCTCTGAATCAACTAGGCCTTGGCTTGGCAAAAACAAACCTAGTGATCCCAGTCAAGCGTGGACCCATTGACAGGGAAGCTTCGTAATCAAATGTCTATGGACAAGAAGTGGTCTTGACTTTGGTCAAAAACAAACCACAACTTGGACACGACAGCGATATATAACAAAGCCTCGTGATTAAAGCACATCTTTGACTGACAAGGGCTTGACTTTGGTCAAAAAAACCCCTGACAATCTCCGATCTTGAGCAAGAATCACTCAATGGAAGGAAATGATGCTTGATATTTAACGAGGGTTTTTCGCGTGCAAATTGGCTACCAATTTAATTATCTTTCTTAAGGTCTCATCATCATACACCCTTAAACATGCATTCTAAATACATAATAAAGCGTATATGAAAATAAATAATAATGATATGCGGATGGATATTTTACATTGATCCTAGATCAAATCTCTCACTTTCTCTCTCCCGCTAGCACTTGTATTACTTCTACCCGTTACACTACACTTCTAAAGAAACCTCTTTTACATGGAGGGGAATAGGTGAGAAGAGAATACAAAAAAATAAGAGATAAGGCTGGACACGCAGGTCCAATTTAATAAATCAAATTTATTACAATTTCCAAAATCGCCCAACCCGACTAATATCCATCCGATATACATTATTCAAACATCACAACCATGTATTCATACAAGCATGTTATCAATCAATCAATCAAATTAATTAATCTTGATTATTAGTGATCATCCAATGTTCAAACAAAGATTTGATTTTTGTTCGAGTCAAACTCGTATTGCAAACACGTACTCAAAGTACAATTTCTACGAATTAAATTAAATTACATAATTAAATCCAATTTAATACGTATTTAATTCTAATTCATCATTTAATTCCAAATTAAATATTACACCTTTATTAACGAACCTTTACGACTTAAATTCCAAATTTAATCGCAACGGGTCTCAAAGCCCGATTAACATCTAATGTTTTTTTTAATTAAAGTCCAATGGGCTTTTAATTAATTTCTATAGGCGTGGACTTTTGGTCAACTCGGGTCAAACCGAACAACCAAAATCCAATCCGGGAGTTACCCCATAAGCCTTTAAATTAATTTTGGCCCATTAGGCCCAATTAAGTAATTAAGGTCCATTAAATCATAATTGGACCTTTTGGATTCGGTTTTGGGCCTAATTGGATCCAACCAATTTTGCCTAAACCCAACTTTGTTACAACAAAGCCCAAAAGCCCAATTACAACCCAACAAGCCCAATTTCCAAAATCAAGCCCAAATTAATTAACTTATAAAATTCCAAATTTCACAATTAATTAACCTAAGTGTAATACACAATCAATTACCCAATTAACATTTCTAAAACATCAATTAGCCTAATTAATCATGCATTTTAACAACCAAATAGTGTCCAACACAATTCAATTAAAATCAAACCCAATTAACATGATATCAAGTCTCGGCAATTAGGGGTTTTTCAATTCGATTCGGTTTCAATCCAATTGAGTCCACAATCTTAATTTCCCAAATCAATTCAATTCATCCAATGAATTAAAACAAAAAATCACAATGAATTTCATGTTCATAAGATTCGGCCAAGCCACTTTAAAAGGGAAAAAATGTTCTAAATCAAAATTCAATCCAATTGAACTTCAAAACAACATTAACCAATTGTTTTAAGTCATCCAATGATCAAACAAAACAAAATTACCAAGACATTAGGGTTATGCAATTTTCGGCCAAGCCTTCAATTTGGGGAAAATTGAATCCAATCCAATTTCATGAAATTGATCACACACAATCTCAATTAAACATGTTCTAAGCATACTTAAACATCCAATTCAATTAAAACATGCTTAAACACATTTGACCCAATTTCAAGTTTCATGTTCAACCTAAAGAATTGGGGAAAATTGATCTAATCCAATTTTCTTGAAATTGATCATGCACAACTTCAATTCAACCTCATTCAAGCATAATGCATTAAACAATTCAACCAAATCATGCCTAAATCGAGTTTACCCAAATTAAAGTTTTGACAAAAATAAGCAAATTGGGGAAAATCAATCCAATCAATTTTTTTATCAAATTGATTACATACAACTCAAATTCAATCATATATAATCATTCTTGAACAATCAATTAGACAGAATCAAGCTAAAATCAAAAAGCCCCAAATTTGCTCAAGAACCCTAATTCGGTTTTCATGCAACAAAAGCTCTAGATACAATTGTAAGAGTTCAATTCAAGGTCCCAAGGATCACAAAACATGCATAAAAACCGCATATGAACACATCAAAGGAGGTGCGGAATATACTCACATTGAATTTCGGTTTTGATGAATGAAGAACAAGGTGATCCTTGGGACCTTGAATTGAACTCTTACAGGGATCTCGTATGGATCAACTGGAAACCAGTCTCACTAAGATTACTGAACAGTTGTAAGTTTTGACCAATGTTGTGGCCAGTTTGATCGTACCCTGTATGGCCGATAATAGGAAGTTTGGCAACCAGAATAGAAAGACCATTGGGGGGCCTTCAAAAAAAGTAAAAGAAAAAAGAAAAAAAAAACAAAAAACCAAAAAACAAAAAAAAAAAGAAAAAAACAAAAAAAAAAAGAAAAAGAAAAAGAAAAATTATTTGATTTTAGTCCTTAATAGTTTGGCATAAGTCCGATGATGAAATTATTTGCTTCAGGGTGAAACCTTATAAACGATAAGTGCAAGATGTACTCTCATCCGATATTTTGAGTAGTTGATCTTGACTAAACTCGCGAACAATTAATTAGAGGATCTTAGCAGTGGAAGCCTGAGTAGTCGGCAAGATGACTAGTTGAAGAGATGGCGGATCGGTGAATGACCGTTTGCCTAGATGTCCATCCGGGTTTACTTATGTTACGATATATGATATGGTTGGAAACGAAGAAAAAGTCTTTGAAAAGAAAAGGAAAAAATAGACCACTTATAACCGATAAGCGTGAAGCTACCCATGGGCGAGTATTAGGACCACCATGATGAGAAATGCTACCTTAAAGGGTAGGTGTGTCAAAAAAAATAAAAAATAAAAAGAAGAAAGAAAAGAGAAAAAGAAAAAAAAAAGAAAAAGAAAAAGAAAGTTCAAAATGAAAAGAAAGAAAAGAAAGAGACAAAAGGAAAAAGAAGAAAACCATATCATGTTGAGTACAAGGAAGTAATCACAGAGTATGATCAAGACATCTAGGTTTGTTTGACCCATTGATCCCAATTCTTCGAGACAAAATCATCGAGTTGGCTTATTTAAGGATTAAGCTGTGAAAGAGCCTTGGCACACACACACACACTAGGAGTCTAGTTCAGATCACTCATTCAAACGATCAGATTTGAGTGTGTTAAGTACTTTGAAGGTTCTCTGGTTTTGACACGAAGCATTCGTTGAGGACGAAAATATGTTTAGCTATCAGGATTATCACGTGAGAAGTAGTACAGTATGTTGGTATGTAACATCACATTAAGAGGTCTACCTTGAATTAATGAAAGCAGCAAAAGATGAAAAGATGAACCAAGACTGGGGGCGATCAGTCTACCCTTTCTCATGCAGTAACGGTTCGGAAATGAACCATCAGCACCATTATCAGTTTTGGGATGAGTCCCAAGGTTGAGGCCCACATCAGTATCATCATCAGTTTTGGGGATGAGTCCCAGGGTCGAGGCCCACATCATCAAAAGTTTTGGAACGTCACATCACATGATCTACTTTGACCTAGTGCAAAAAGCGAATAACAGAAAGTTAAGCCAAGACTGGGGGGCAACCAGTCTACCACCCCGCGAATAAGGGATGTACCGAGAAGTTGAGTCGTGAGACAGAAGAGGACTGAATAATCACCAGAAAAGAACCAGTAGTAGGAAACCGTAAGCAGACCCAGGGGGCGAACAAAGACAGTTATAGGCAAAAGACACCGGGGGAACTGGAAGAAGACTTAACCCGGCGGAATAGGAAATTCATTCATGCATGCGTACACGTAACGCACTTGCATCCTTTTTTTTGTTTTGTTTTTTATTCACAGGTTTCAACTAATAAAAAAGGAGAAAACGGAAAATGCAAGCCAACCAGGAGCAGCAACACAACACTATCAACTCAAATCGGGAACAAGACCCACAATTCATGGAACAAGACCCTCAACTCAAATCGGGAACAAGACCCACGAGAACAGGACCCACAATTCAGGGAAAAAGACCCTCAACTCAAATCAGGAACAAGACCCACGGGAACAAGACCCACAATTCAGGGAACAAGACCCTCAACTCAAATCGGTAACAAGACCCACGGGAACAAGACCCACAATTCAGGGAACAAGACCCTCAAACTCAAATCGGGAATAAGTCCCACGGGAACAAGACCCACAACTCAACTCAAATCGGGAATAAGACCCTCATCTCAACTCAGTAACGGTTCGGGAATGGACTACCTCTCACAAAAGTAACAGTTCGGGAATGGACCACCTCTCACAAAGTAACGGTTCAGGAATGAACCTTGGGGTCGTAGCACCTCACCACCAGACCAAGTCAGTTCAAAGCAACAAGCAAGTCAAGCGGCAGCTGGCGAGCCAGGTAAGTAAAAATACATGCATAACTTTGATAGGATTGTCACTGTCACACACTACATAAGTCCCATCAAAGTGGGGGCGACTGTAGGCACTGCATTT
Source organism: Zanthoxylum bungeanum (assembly GCA_019454045.1). Taxonomy (NCBI): domain Eukaryota; kingdom Viridiplantae; phylum Streptophyta; class Magnoliopsida; order Sapindales; family Rutaceae; genus Zanthoxylum; species Zanthoxylum bungeanum. The sequence goes on from SKCR01000011.1 coordinate 35,296, forward strand.
TTGCATATAAGTCCCGATGATGAGCCTCATGCGGAGGCACTACCTTTTAAGTTGTGGAAGTCGCGGGAAACGAACGTCGAAGGGAAAAGTTGGAAATCAATACCTTGTTGGATTTAATTCGTTTGCTTAGCTTCGTGTTTGCTAGTTAGACCTCTGTTTTGAAATTCATCCTCTGCCCAAAATCCTCGCAACCCACACCGAGCCATGCACCAAGCCACATGCCCACCTAGCCCAAAACCAAAGCCACACGCCCACCGAGCCCAAAACCAAAGCCACACGTCCACCTAGCCCAAGCCCATTAAATCACATCCAATAATAATTAAAAAATTTAAAACACATGTCAAAAATTAAATTAAATCAAATCCAATTAAATCAAAACAAATCTCATTCCTAAATTAAATAAATCAAATCAAATCTCATAAATCACATTCCTAATTAAATTAAATCATATGCCTAAACTAAATGAAATGAAATCAAATCCAAATAATCATCGTCCTAACTAAAACAAATTACCTCCCTAATTAAAGATATCATTTACTTATGATACACAAATTAAATATTCCCCCATAATTACAATATTTTTTCCCTACCTATACAAGGATAACCCCAACCCTCAACCTATAAAAGAAAACACAAGCCAAACCCTTGGGGCTAGCTCAAACTCACAAAGGAATAACAAAAAAAAAAACCCTAACGTAAACTCCCCTAGCTATTCACGCCAAAATACTCCACGCACCAATAGCACACACATAGCCCCCACCTCCACTCACACACACAGCCCTCAATCCAAGCAGCCTCACGCACACACGTCTCACCCACTAATCGACCAATTCAACAATATTCATACATCAACCACTGGCAAGTCCCCCTATCAAAGCACACACGTCTCACCCATTAATCGACCAACTCAACAATCTTCACGCATCAACACATAGCCCCCCACCCAGCAGCCATAGCCCTCACGCATCAACATATAGCCCTATCACAAGCCACTTAATTCACGCCCACAAAACAACCCTGCAGTACCTCAGTTCACGCCCACAAACAGCCACACAGACTATCCTAAAACAGTACTTAAACTGCACCAAATCAGACTCTAAACCATCTCGAAACTGTACCGAAATTACACCCCTAAATAGTACCTAAACTGCACCCCTAAAACACCGCAAAACAGTCCCGCATTACTAAAAAATAGTAAACCAGAAAATACGACAAAAATAACAGTGAAACTGAGTAAAACAGTAGCCCGAAGCAGTGAAACAGTGAAGGGAAATGTTGAACCAGTGAACCGAAGGAGTTGCGGAGAATCAACCTTCCAACAACCGCGTAGCGCACTTCCGAGAGACTACTTAAGAGGATAGACCTGAGGGCACCCCTTTTATTTATTCTCCTTTATTTTTATTTATTTTCTTACTTTATTTCGCATGAGTATTGTGGATTGGTGTATGATATGAATTTCAGATGAATGGAATATGTGTTCTCTCTTGCGGGTATATCGAATGGAAACCCATATGTAAATTTCATAGCCGAATCCGAATGGACGGTAGTGCAGGCTCTACTTGGGAAACAACTCCACGTATCACTCGAGAGACACACATATTTCGTTTCATCCAACCTTGTGTTTGAGCATGATTTAGTCGTTAGTTTGTTGTTTACTTTTTTTATGCATGATTTGGTTGTTTAGTATATTATTTGTTATGCATGATTTAGGTGTTTATGTGATTATAGATGTTGATTTTGTGATTCTGTTCGAACGCGTTATCAAATGCTATATAAACGTATGTATTCTGCCTCGTCCCATTCAAACGCGTTATCAAACGGTACTCGAACGCGTACATTCTGTTTACCATTCGAACGCATTTACGAACGCTACATAAATGCTCACGCACTAGACAAATTCCTTCATCATGTTTTGCATGTTTGTTTCCTTAGTTATTTCTTTCCCTATCATATGCTTAGTTAGCTCATTTTAATGTTTATGCTTCTACCATCACTGTTTATTTACCTTTTCGCATTTATTTACTTAGTATGTTCATGAAATTGTATGTTTACCGTTATTTCGACTTATTTTTATGCATGCAAACTTAGATATAGGTAGTATGCAAACTTAGATATAGGTGGTTGTTGCGTAGACTTGGTTAGGTTTTTGCACAAATCCATTCATTACAAGTGGCATAAGTAAGGGACCATTATGAACCCAACGGTTTGAGGTCTTCCCTTGCGAGGGGTGAGTGCGGCCTTAAATCATTTTCCCAGTTCACACTGGGTGGCGACTCAAAGTTATTTCTCTGGTTTAGTTCCCCCGTGGGATATTCTGTCCTCCCAACCAGGTCACGATCCTAGAACAGCGTCACTGATTTATGTGTCCTACATAAGCTTAGGGTTTCTTTTCGTGTTTTCTTTTCTTTTTTTTTTTGGCATGAGTTTGATGGGAAGAAGAGGGGCTGCCGAGGGGGTTAAGGATGAGTCTGTCTAGTGTTTTGGTTGTGGCCGTGTAAGTGAGAAGGCTGTTTGATTTTGTTTGGCGAGAGGAAGAAGAAAGTGGAGGAAAGCTTTTTTAGGGTTAGTTTCTTTTAATTTTGTTTCTTCGTGGAGGCCGTCCGTATTAGGGTTTAGTTTAGTGGTCTTTATATAGTGGTGATCTAGGGTTAGAGATTCTTTGTTTTGTTAGGGTTTTGGATGGGTGCGTATGGGCTTTGGATGGGTGCGGGGGTTTTGGGCCAAGGCTAACATTTAAAACGGAGATCCATCGAGCGAACCCGAGACCAAACAAACGAATAAAATCTAACGATGTACATATTTTTTGAATTTTCCCTTCCAACATCATTTTCCTGCAACTTTCGTAATTTATCGGGTAGTGCCTCCATACGAGGCTCATCATCGGGCTTCTATGCAAAAATACAGTGTCTACAGTCACCCTCACTTTGATGTGACTTATGCAGTGTGTGACAGTGACAATCCTATCAAAGTCATGCATGCATTTTTACTTACCTGGCTCGCTAGTTGTTGCTTAACTTACCTGTTATTCTGAGATGCTTCAAACTGAGTTGATGTTGGTGAGGTGCTTCGACCCCTGGTTCATTCCCGAATCGTTACTTTGTGAGAGGTGGTCCATTCTCGAACTGTTACTGATGTGAGGTGGTGCATTCCCGAACCATTACTGATGAGATGGTTCATTCCCGAACTGTTACTGTATGAGAGGGTTCATTCCCGAACCGTTACTGATGAGATGGTTCATTCCCGAACTGTTACTGATGAGATGGTTCATTCCCGAACCGTTACTTGAGAGGTGGTCCATTCCCGAACCGTTACTGATGAGATGGTTCATTCCCGAACCGTTACTAATGAGATGGTTCATTCCCGAACCGTTACTGATATGAGATTGTTCATTCCCGAACTGTTACCGATGTGGGATGGGTTTATGGCGAGGCACTTGGACCTCTGGGCTTTGTTCCCGAACTATCGAGTGGGTTTTGTTCCCGAATTGAGTTGAGTGTGGGCTTTGTTCCCGAACTGTGGTTAGTGTGGGCTTTATTCCCGAACTGTGTTGACCGTGGGCTTTGTTCCCGAACTGTACTGAATGTGGGCTTTGTTCCTGAACTTTGTAGATAGTGGGCTTTGTTCCCTGGGCTTTATTCCCGAACTGTGTTGACTGTGGGCTTTGTTCCCGAGCTGTACTGAATATGGGCTTTATTCCTTGGGCATTATTCCCGAGCTGTGTCAAGTGTGGGTTTTATTCCCAAATTGCGTTGAGAGTGGGCTTTGTTCCCGAACTTGTGTTGATTGTGGGCTTTGTTCCCTGGATGTACTGAATGTGGGCTTTATTCCCAAGCTATGTCAAGTGTGGGCTTTATTCCTGAATTGCGTTGAGAGTGGGCTTTGTTCTCGAACTTGTGTTGATTGTGGGCTTTGTTCCCTGGCTGTACTGAATGTGGGCTTTATTCCCAAGCTATGTCAAGTGTGGGCTTTATTCCCGAATTGCGTTGAGAGTGGGCTTTGTTCTCGAACTTGTGTTCATTGTGGGCTTTGTTCCCGAGATGTACTGAATGTGGGCTTTATTCCCGAACTGTGTTGATTGTGGGCTTTATTCCTGAACTAAATTGATTATGGGCTTTGTTCTCGAACTGTTGATTGTGTGGGCCTCAACCCTGTGATTCATTCCCGAAACTGTTTGTCTTTGCTGCGATTTCCTTTTCTTCAAACCAGCGAACAAAAACAAAATAAAAAATTTGCGTACATGTGACGTGTATGCATGTATGCATGAATGTATTTCCTATTCCGATGGGTTAGGCATTCTTTGTGTTATTTGGTGCCCTTTGCCTATGAATGTCTTTAGTCGCCCCCTGGGCCTGCTTATAATTTCCTTCTGCCAGTTCTCTTCCGGTGATTGCTCAGTTCTCTTTGGTCCTATGACTCAAGATCTCGTTATGTCCTTGATTCACGAGGTGGTAGACTGGTTGCCCCCAGTCTTGGTTTAGCTTTCTGCTTTCCGCTGTTTGCACTAGGTCAAGCTGGACTACGTGATGTGGCATTCCGTATCAACATACCCAATTACAGGCTACGAAATAGTCCCAATAGTTATACATGTTATTGTCCTCAAAGAATGTCTAGTAATGAGACCAAAGAATCTTCAAGGCACTCAATGCAACTCAAATTTGAGTTTTTGAATAAATGATCTCAGCCAGACTCAAAGTGTGTGTGTGTGCAAAGGTTCTTTTACAGCTTGATTCCTAGGTAAGCCAACTCAATGATTTCATTTCAAAATTGGGATCGATAAGTCAAACCTACCTAGATGTCTCAATTATGCTATGTAATTGCTTTTCTGTGCTCAATATGGTATGATTTTCTTTTTTCTTTTGTCTCTCTTTCTTTTCTTATTTTTTTCTTCCATTTTTTCCAACACACATACCCTTTAAGGTAGCATTTCTCCTAATGGTGGTCCTAATACTCGCCCATGGGTAGCTTCACGCTTATCAGTTACATGTGGTTTTTCTTTTATTTTCAACCATACCACATATCATGACACAAGCAAATCAAGATAGACATCTAAGCAAACGGTCATTCATCGACCTGCAATTTTTCAACAAGTCACATTGTCGACAACTCAGGCTTTCACTGCTAAAAACCTATAAGTAAGTGCTTACGAGTCTAACATAGATCAACTACTCAAAACATCAGATAAAAGCACATCAAGAGTTTATCGTTTCTAAGATTTCACCCTAAAGCAAACCATTTCATCATTGGACTTATGCCTAACTATTAATGACTAAAAACAAACAATTTTTCTTTCTTTTTTTTTTTCTTTTTTCTTTGTTTGCTAAACTCTTCTTGACAAATCTTTCTTTTCTAGCCCAACGGTTATTGATGTGATTTGTGGGCCGCACTTGAATTCGAAATACGAGTGCGCCCGCAAACACTCCCAGACTCGGGTTCGCTAATTACGAATTAACGAATTTTCCGTTGCGACTTAATTAAATCAAAATAATTAAATAATCATACCTAGCAAAATTACTATTCACGTAGCTAACGAATTAATTATAAATTAACTCGTCCGCCCGAATTAAAATCTAATTTTAATTCCGTGTCGAAATCCAATTTCGTATAATATATCGAATATATTATTTTATCGATTAATTCCAAATTAATCGTTCTCTCTCTTTAAATAATATTTTATCTCAGATAAAATATCTCCATAATTAATTCCATATTAATTTTCTCTCTCTTATAATTAATCCCTGATTAATAAAGTGCGAGTCATACGTCATCAGTGAATCTTCGGGAAGCGACCTATGAGATCCCCAGATATGTTGGCAGTAAATCTGGTCGTCGGACTATCCGAACACGTACGAACCTAGTACTACGTTTTTACCGATTTACAAGACATGGTTGGCTTCTAGCAAAACACTGTGCCTACCCAATTCTCCAGAAATATTCTTATAGGAATATGTGATCTATATCAGGCGTAGTATACGTAGTATTGCGTATTTCGATCCAACATCGGATGTCACATACAAGGCCTGGGGATGGAATTGTGTATGCCCCGTACGAAGCACATATCGGATCTCTGGTAACTAGTCTCTATTATCCCGATGACTGCAGTACAAAAGAGCACCAGTTCTGTATCCTACGTGATCATCATCTCCACTATGACTGGAGTGATACTTCCGGCTTGACATCACACCCAATACACTACGATTCTCAATATACCTAAAAGAGGCTTACACATAACCTGTTAAAACCCTGGACGACTAAAACCAAAGTATATTAAATTTCGTAAGTATTAGCGGTGCAAGTCTCAGGTTAAGACCAAATACACCTACCCTGATTCGGACTTCCATGGATAAATAGTCATACTACCAATGGAATTCCGAGGGGTTTATCCAGAGCGAAGCTGTTTCCGTACCATCGGTAAACACAACCTCCTATTACACTTGCATGAGTATCCTATACCCAAATATATGAGAACTATATCGTTATGCTCCCACAATGTGCACAAGTGCAATACTAGTCTTTTACGCATTATCGATGTCCAATCTTGATAATACTCTGACTTTGGATATTTAATGATTAAACCTTTGTGGATTGATACTGTCTCATATCATCTCAATCCAGAACTAATCATATAGACCTTCTATCATTTATACATCTTGGTAATCTAATTACAAATGATAAAAGGGTAATTTCCTTTGTCACATAGTCAATTTGTACAACAACACCATGATCTGTACAAATAGTGATGCTATGGGTCATAATTGTCCAACAATCTCCCACTTGGCCTATAGCCAATCACTGAAGTGTCCTACACCCAAACTATATACGGTGCGCTCAAACTTCTATTGAGAAATGCTTTCATCAGCAGATTTGTGGTGTTATTATCTCATGCGATTTATTCGATCATCACATCGTCATGATATATGATCTGAACGAATCAGATGAATATTTGAAGTATATATCTAGATCGTTGATGAGACCATTAATTCTTTAGCCTGTGCTATAGCCTAGCTCAGCTACTAACAGAACTACTCCTAATCTAATTAGGATTATTAAGATCCAAATGGCTTCTATTACTGCCTCAGCCGCAGCAATATTCCGCTTTTGTTGTTTATTCGGTAACAGTATCTTGCATGGAAGATTCGAAGCTCACTGTTCCGCTATAGATATAATCACGTCGACGTTTCTATTAGCAATCTCTCAAATAACACTTATAACTAATTTCTACAGTGTACCACGGGCCCATGGATTTAACAGATTACTAATTCCATATTGAATATATATGCTCTGTACACAGAGTTGACGGATCCTATCTTAATAGACACAGGATATCCTAAGCATCAGTCCACACCTAACGAACAGGCGGAGGTCAGATCTAAATAGATCGGTGACGTGATTGTCATCTAAGTGTGGAGGATAACTCAGATATCCACAGTGGTGTCTCAAGTCAAAGAATCACCATGCTCACTCAACTCGAGAAGATTCTTATTGACGTTGGTGTACCGTCAATTAAGAATCTTCGGTGAGTCGTTCAATGTTTATCCGCTATAAACACATACACGTCTATACGAGTCTCCAAGACTCATGGTTCATTGAGAAACCATCGGAATCGAAGATTCCAATATACGACATGTACCAGTCTCTACGGGTTTACTTTACTGACCAAGTAGTGTAAACCTTGACCGGGAACTGTCTAAGAATGACAACGTCATGATAAAAATCAATGTCAGTTGCGACGTTTTTACAACAGTATCATAACTAATCATTCTAAGGTCGGTTACGTCTTTACCATATTAAAGAAGAAGTTATATAAAAGAAACTGTTCATTTTATTCATAATAAAATGTTACATTAGTATTTACAAGGAAATACATAATAAAATTGGCGCTCAGAGCACCAACTCTAACAAAATCTGCCACTTGCTGTAGTGCCAATATCGATTGTATCTAATACCCATCGACTCCACATGTTTATTAAATAACTTCGGAGGTATGGCCTTCGTAAGCGGGTCTGCTATATTATCTTCACTCGGTACCTTGCACACGATAATGTCCCATCACGACACAATCTCTCGAATGATGTGGTACTTTCATTCCATATGCCTCGACTTCTGATGCGCCATTGGTTCCTTTGCTTGCGCAATGGCTCCAGTATTATCACAGTATCACAAAATCAGATTCTCGATACTTGGGACAACTCCCAATTCTGTGATAAAGTTCCTAACCTATACAGCTTCCTTTGCAGCTTCAGAAGCTGTAATATATTCCGCCTCTGTGGTGGAATCAGCTGTTGACCCCTGTTTGGAACTCTTCCAACAAACTGCACCACCGTTAAGGGTAAACACGAATCCTGATGTAGAATTTCTATCATCAGGATCCGATTGGAAATCGGAATCCGTATACCCATTAACTTGCAGTTCGTTTCCTCCATAAATAATAAACTTATCCATAGTATCTTTAAGATGCTTGAGGATATGTTTAATGGCCATCCAATGGTCATTTCCTGGATTGGACTGATATCTGATCATCACACTAAATGCGAAGCTGATATCAGGCCTAGTACATAACATGGTATACATGATGTTGCCCAAACATGAAACATAAGATTGATTAGACATTCTAATCTTCTCATCTTCTATTTGCGGACACATCTTCTTCGAAATATGTAAGCCATGTCTGAATGGTATGTTTGCTATCTTATAATTACCAAAATCATATCGTTCTAAGATCTTATCTATGTACGTAGATTGGGATAACCCAATAAGCTTCCTTTCTCTATATCTATAGAGTTTTATACCTAAGACATAAAAAGCTTCACCCAGGTCCTTCATGGAGAAATTATTATAGAGGTAAGCTTTGACGCCTTGCATCATCCCAATATCGTTCCCAATGATATGGATGTCGTCAACATAGAGAATTAAAAATACCACCATACTCCCACTGGCCTTCTGATACACACAGGATTTTTCCAAATTCTTTAGAAAACCAGACAATTTGATTATCTCGTGGAATCGATGATTCCAACTTCATGAAGCATGTTTAAGTCCATAAATGGACTTCTTCAGCTTTCATACCATGCCAGAGTTCTCGCTGGATGCAAAACTTTCTGGTTGTTCCATAGAGATATCTTCATCAAGAAATCCATTTAGAAAAGTCGTTTTGACATACATTTGCCAAATCTCGTAATCATGATATGCGGCAATTGATAATAAAATTCTGTTGGACTTCATCATAACAACTGGAGAAAAAGTTTCATTGTAGTCGACACCAGGTCGCTTTCCATCGGGCCTTAAAGGTTTCAACCTTTCCATCGGGCCCTCGCTTCCTCTTGTAAATCCATTTATAACCGATAGGAAAAATTCCTTCGGGAAGCGGAACCAAGTTCCAAACTTGATTCTCATGCATAGATTCCATCTCGGATTTCATGGCGTCTTACCACTTCACGGAGTCGATGTCCAACATCCATTCTCTATAGGAAAAAGGGTCAGTCTCTTCTACTAAGAGAACATCAAGACTTTAACTGGTTCTGTGTACGCCTCTGCTGGGTATATTGAGAATCATAGTGTATTGGGTGTGATGTCAAGACGGAAGTATCACTCCAGTCATAGTGGAGATGATGGTCACGTAAGATACGGAACTGGTTCTCTTATGTACTACAGTCATCGGGATAAAATGACTAGGTCATGTTTATCTGATTATAGAGACTAGTTACCAGAGATCTGATATGTGCTTCGTACGGGGCAGACACAATTCCAGCCCCAAGCCTATCACGTGACATCCGATACTGGATCGAAATATATAATACTACGTATACTACGCCTGATATAGATCACATATTCCTGTAAGGATATTTCTGGAGAATTGGGTAGGCATGGCACTTTGCTAGAAGCCAACCTTGTCTTGTAAATCGGTACAAACGCAGTACTAGGTACGTATGTGTTCAGATAGTCCGACGACCGAATTTACTGCCAACATATCCGGGGATCTCATGGGTCGCTTCCCAAAGATTCACCGATGACGTATGACTCGCACTTTATTAATCTGGGATTAATTAAATGAGAAAGAAAAATTAATCTGGTATTAATTGCGGAGATATTTTATCTGGGATAAAATATTATATTAAAGAGAGAGAACGATTAATTTGGAATTAATCGATAAAATAATATATTCGATATATTATACGAAATTGGATTTCGACGCGGAATTAAAATTAGATTTTAATTCGGGCGAACGAGTTAATTTAGAATTAATTCGTTAGCGACGTGAATAGTAATTTTGCTAGGCATAATTATTTAATTACGTCACAACAGAAAATTTGTTAATTTGGAATTTGCGAACCCGAGCCCGTGAGTGTTTGCGAGCGCACTCGCATTTCAAATTCAAGTGCGGCCCGCAAGTCATGTCAAACGTCAAATCACTAGTCAATCGATTGATGTGACAACTTGTCACTTTTGATGTGATTGATAGTAGTTGTTAGAAGTTAGTGGTTGGCATTATTGTTTGATTTTTGGAAAGTAAATAAATTGGTAAATGAATTTTGGAAATACATTAAGTGTATTAGATACATTTTTAGCAACTAACCAACACACATCTTTCTCTCTTCTTTTCCCTCTCTCTCACGCCCATAGTGGGCTGTTTTCCACTTCTGGTTTTGGCTCACTGCCGAGAGCAAGGAGAAGGAAAATGATGATTTTGATGCAAAATCAAGAGTGCTAGCACACTATGGAGACATCCTAAGGTGATAGGGAAACTCACTTGTGAGCATGGATTCCATTTTGGAAGCTTGGAGCTTGAAGACCTTAATGGAGGACCATGGCCGAATCTTGGAGGAGCAAAATGGAGCAGTTTGCCGTGAGCTTCATGGAGTTCAAAGGGCATAAAAAGTTTTGTTCTTCGATGCATCGCCTCAACCGATCGATGTAAGTATTCCGCAACTTCCTCCATGTATTCACATGTTGTTTCTTGCTTGATAATCGATCCTCGGGACTTAGAGATTTCCCAACAATGGTATCAGAACGAGTAAAAGCATGAAACTTGAATTTAGGGTTAAAATTGGTTAAATATATTTGAGCATGATTTGATGAAATTGGATGATTGAGTATGCTTAAATGATAGTTAATTGAAGTTTGATTGGATCAATTTCATGAAATAATTTTTAGAACAATTTTGCCAAAAAATATTGGCTTGGCCGAATGATGACATAGCCCTAATGTCTTGGAATTTTTGATTTTTGATTCATTGGATGACTTGAAATCAATTGGGTAATGTTGAATTGGATTTGATTGATTGAAACCGAATTGGACATGTAAAAACCCTAATTGCTGAGACATATAGAGCATGAAATGGGTTTGATTTTTGATAAAATGTGTTGGACATGTTTTGTTGTTAATGAGCATGATTAATTAGGCTAATTGGTGTTTTGGAAATATTGATTTGGGTAATTAATTATGCTATACACTTTGGTTAATTAAATATGAAATTTGGAATTTTGTAATTTAATTAATTGGCCCTACTTTGGAAATTGGACTTTTAAAGTTGTTATTGGGCTTAATGGGCTTGGTTGTACCAAGATTGGTTTAGGAAAATTGGTTGGATCCAATTGGGCCCAAAACCATTTCCATAAAGTCAATTATGACTAATGGACCTTTAACTTTAATTGGGCCTAAATTGGTTTCTAGGCATATAAGGGTGATTCCTAAATGGGCTTTGGTTATTGGGTTTGACCCAAGTTGACCAAGAGTCCATGCCTTATGAAATTAATTAAAAGCCCATTAGACTTAAATTAAATTGACATTGGATGTTAATCGGGCTTTGAGACCCATAACGATTAAATTTGGAATTTAAGTCATAAAGGTTTGTTAATAAAGTGTAAATATTTAATTTGGAATTAAATAGTGGATTAGTATTAAATAAAAATTGAATTGGATTTAATTTTGTAGTTTAATATAATTCAAGAATTTGTACTTTGAGTACTTATTCGCAAAACGAGTTTGACTCGCTCAAAATCAAATTGTTGTTTGAACATTGGATGGTCATTAATTATCGGATTAATTAATTGGATTAGATTGATTGATAACATGCTTGTGTGAATACATGGTTGCGATGCATGAATAATGTATATCGGATGGATATTAGATGGGTGGGGCAATTTTGGAAATTGTTGTAATAAATTTAGAATTTATTAATTAGACCTGCGTGTCCAGCCTATTACCTCCTTACTCTATGTTTTCTCTTCTCACCTATTCCCCTCAATGTAAATGAGGTTTCTTTAGAAGTGTTATGTAACGGGTAGAAGCAATACTTGTGCTAGCGGGAGAGAGGAAAGTGAGAGATTTGTTCTAGGAACAATGTGTAAAGTATCCATCCGCATATCATTATTATTTATTTATGCGCCTTATTATGTGTTTAGAATGCATGTTTAAGGGTGTTTGATGATGAGACCTTAACAAAGATAATAAATTGGTTGCCAATTTGCACGCGAAAAATCCTCACAAAATATTAAGCGTTTTTCCTTCCATTGAGTGATTCTTACTCAATATCCAAGACTGGCATTGGTTTGTTGGCCAAAGTAAAGGCCTTTATCCGTCGAGGATTTTTTTTGAATCGCGAGAGCTTTATTCCATATTGGTGTCTTGTCCAAGTTGTGGTTTGTTGGCCAAGGTCAAGACCACTTCTTGTCCATCGACATTGATTACGAAGCTTTCCATGGTAATGGGTTCCGCTTAACTGGGATCACTAAGTTTGTTGTGCCAAAGCCAAGGCTTAGTTGATTCAAAGGAAAAAGGTTAGGTAATTTATTGGATATATTGGCATATATAAGATATATGTTTTGGACTTGGATGTCCCCCTACTGGATCTAGGAATTGGATGAGATCCAATTGCTCATAGAGATCTACCTAGTTAATTATCATACAATTTGTTGGCCAAAGTCAAGATTGTGTGACATTTAACGGGATCCTAGCCCACTAGGAAACAAGGTTTCCCGAGTACTCCACAGAGGGTTAGAGGCTCGCCGAAAAATAGTGGGAGGCAAGTATTGAATTTGCAATATTCGTTTAGTAACTTGCCATACGCGCTCATATAAAATATTTCGTCAAAATAAATTAATTATTAGTTGGACTAATATTTAATTGTTGTTTTAATAAAACAGTTGGACTATATTCAAACTATTCATTTATAGTTGATTATATAATTGGATTATAGTAATCAATATATTTGAATTAACAAATTTCAATTAATAGTTGATTTTATAATTGGATTATAGTAATCAATATAATTGAATTTAATCTATTAAATTATAGTTGATTAAATAGCTGGACTATAGTAATCATTATAATAAATAGTACCTAAATCATTGATTAAATAGTTGGACTATTAGAATCAAGATAAATTGAAAGATTAGTGTTTAAAACATAATCCTGGGGAAAATGTATTTAAACGACTTTATTTTTCAAATTGGGAATAATAAATTTCAGGATGGTCCTGGAAACTAATAAGTTACTTTATTTGATAAAATAACATATTAGGCCTAAGCCCGGAGTTAAGCAAATAGTGGAGCATGTTCTTTGGAAGATTCATGTGATGATAACTTTAGTGCTTAATCCATTATGCTTGCCGCATTAGACTCCTTAATTTCTTAATCAGAACTAAAGATTAGATCCTTATAGTATGATAATGAAATCGAAGGATCTTCATAGATCTATTTTTAGATCTTTGAAGTACTAAATTGCAATAGTAAACTCTTGGAGAGTTAATGGTTATTCTCAAGGAGATAAAGCCAAAAGTTTGCAATATGGCAAGAAGCTCAAAGCGCGCACCTTACTTCGACATTCTAGAAGACAAAGGCTAGGGCCAAAGGCTTCTGAGTGTGGAAAAGGGCAAAGGTAAAATCATTATAATCTTCTGGGAAGATAAAGGACATATCCTAAAATGTCTACCTAAAATGTGGCAAACGGGGACACGGAAGCGTGACTGCCGTATGCACAAGGCAGACATGAAGGAATTGAAGACGGGCAAGGCTCTGACTTCAAATATGTTTATCATAAATATGTTCACGACTAGTGTTGAAATTGGATTTTAAATACTTAGTGTGGTACATAAATATGTACTGATGTGCAGAATCTGTTATGAGCAGGATACTGACTCCAGTTGAGATTAATCTGTGAATCGGAAACGGGACGACAGTCACTGTTTTAACCGTAGATAACTAAGTTTAGGAACTACCGTTTGGGTATGTACTTCAATTAGAAAACTGTTACAATGTAACTAGTTTGACTAGATACATTATCTCTATATCGGGGTTTAACCCGTTGCAGGTATACCTTTATATTCTAGAACACTAAAGTGTTTTATTTTATAAAGATGATATTGAGATAAAAACATTGGATGTGAATAACAGTATTTATATTTTGAATATATATAAATCTCAAACATATGAAACATGACAAACAAGTAGCTCAAACTGATTTGATCAGATGAGACTTATTTGTGGCATCGTTGTCTGGGACACAATTAAACAAGACTCGTATATCCACGCTTTTGAAGAGTGGATACTAGGAAAAATTTGATTCTATTCAAATAAAGTCTACGAATCTAGTTTATTAGGCAAAGTGCCTAAAACACCTTTTACTTGGTAAAAGTGTAAGTGCCACCGATCTGTTAGCCCTAGTTCATAGTGAAGCAAGTGGGCCCATATCTAGCTAGGCTAGAGGTGGATATGAATATTTCGTGACCTTTACGGATGTGGCATCGCGTTATGGTTAAATTTTTCTTTTGAAACACAAATCGAAAACTTTTACAGTTTCGACACGAAATAGACAAATAGATCGGCTAAAGTATAAAATCATCACGGTTAGACCATGATGAAAATACTTAAGCAATAAGTTTCTTAAATACTTGAAAGAGTATAGTATTCTTTCATTGAGGACTCCTCCCGGAACACGTCAGTTTGACGGTGTATCCGAACGGATAAACCGAATTTTATTAGACATTATAAGGTTAATCATGAGTCGCTCTGAGCTACCATTTCCTTCAACGGATATACATAAACAGTGCATAATTTATTTTGAATAAGGTTCCATAAAAATCTGTTTGACAGATTTCATATTAGATATGAACATGAAAGAAACAAGGTTTTCTCATTCCTGAAGATTTGGGAATGCTAGGATATGTTTGGATGATACCAAACTAGAACCCAAATCGGATAAGTGCCTAAGTTATTGGTTATCCTAAGGAAACCTAAGTATAGTACTTATACAACTCACCAAAGAACAATGTAATTGTTGCCCGTCATGCGGTTTTCCTAAGAGGAATACCTATATGCAGTGGTAAGTGGGAGGAAAGTAAAACTCGATGAAAATCGGAGTAATACTATTCAAGGCACCGAATCTTAATGTAACATAAATAGTTCATCAAGGATGAAACTATACCAATAATCTTCGAATACACAAGAACCGCGTTAGTCGGAGAGAGTCATAAAAAAACCTGGAGTATGGGTTTCTGATCTCACCTCGTTAAGATGTCAATCTTATTGAGGAATACGAACTGACTACGTATATGAAGTGATACAAGGTATCGACTCCCTATTATGGCAAAGTGCCATGATATCCGAAATGGATCCCATGTATACCAACTATGTTTGGATACTAGTTGTTGTACCGCAAGACATTGTGCCTATTAGTACTATATAAGTCTTCAAGGAAGACATACGTGGTTGGCGACATACTAACGTACTAAGCTAGACTTGTAGCGAAAAGGTATCGTTATCAACATTGTGTTGATTACGATGAAACCTTTTACCTGTTGCCACGGTAAATCCATTTGGATAATGCTTGTTGATGCTGTTTGTTTCATTTATGAAATATGTTAGCTAGATGCCAAAACCGCTATCCTTAACGGAAACCTTTTGGAAGATGTTTACAACATCCTGACGGTTTTGTCGTACCAAAACTAGCAAACAAAGTTTGCAGTTATTCGATCCATGTATGGATTGAAGCAAGCATAATGTTCTTGGAATTATCGTTTTGATGTAATCATAAAGGTATATGATTTAATTCAAAACGAAAATGATTCTTTTGTATATGAAGAGGTTAGTGGGAGCGCACTGACAGTGATGTCCTAAATAATGATAATATGTCATTTCATGGAAATGAAATTCCCATAAATACAATCGGTGAAAGCGTGGCTTTCGAGAAAATTCTCCGTAGAATTCTTGGGAAAACAACCTTTATTCTAGGAATAAAGATCTACTGGTTAAATTAAAGTTGTTCGTACTCTCCGAGAACCCGTACATTGAAAAATGTACGCGACCTGGTGTCTCATACGCTTTGAGCATATGGAGTCACAATCGGGCCAATCCAAGTGATAGTCACTGGATTGATGTTAAGAACATCCTTTAGCATCTTCGAGATCTAAGGATGCTGTCTTAAACTATAGAGAATGAGAACTTAAAGTGACTGGGATCACTGCTGCAAGTTTCCAAACCGATAATAACGACTATAAGTCGTAACAACGGTACTACAAAGTTTTGAATATCGGAACAGTGAGCTGGAAATCTTAAGAACATGATATTGTTACCGAATAAATAGCACAAGCGGATTATTACTGCAGCTGAGGCAGTAATAGAAGCCTTCTGGATTGATAACAAATCTAATTAGATTAGATATAGTTCTGTTAGCAGCTGAGCTAGGCTACAGCGCAGGCTAAAGAATTAGTGGTCTCATCAACGATCCAGATACATACTTTGACTATTCATCTGATTCGTTCGGATCATACATCGTGGCGATGTAATGATCGTATAAATCGCATCAGATGATAATCGTGCAAATCCGCTGACGAAAAGTCTTTTCTCAGTAATTTGAGCAAACCGTACATAGTTAGGGTGTAAGACACTCGAGTGACTGGCTATATGCCAAGTGGGAGATTGTTGGATAGTTATGACCCATAGCGTCAATATTTGTACAGATCATGGTGTAGGACACAGAAATGGACGACGCTGTTCCGGGCTCGCGGCCCGGTCGGGAGTACCGAGGAAGCCCGCGGGGGACTAAATCGGAGAAATAAAATGGAGTAGCCACCGGTGTGAACCGGGAAAATGATTTACGGCCGCACTCACCCCTCGCAAGGGAAGACCTTAAACCGTTGGGTTCGGAATGGTCCCTTACTTATGCCACTTGTAATGAGCGGATTTGTGCAATAATTTAACCAAGTCTACACAACATACATAGGGAAATAACATATTAACGACCTAATCATGCTTAAGAAATAAATAACATACTAGCAACCTAATCATGCTCAAGGGTACTTAGATCTAACATGCTTTCATCCAAATAACTCCACGCAATGTAACACAACGAGCATATTGAACCATTAAATCAACATGTATAAATCATTATCCAAACACATCATAAACTACTAACATGCATAAGGAATCAACCTAAATATGCTTTAACAAATAAATAACAAACTAAATTAAACCATGCTTTAAATAATAAACGAATAACCTAAAGACTATAACATGCTCAAATACAAATTTGGATGAAACGAGATACGTGTATCTCAAGTGGTACGTGGCATTGTATCCCGAGTGAAAACCGCAATACCGTCCATTCGGATTCGGCTACGGAATTTACGTCCGAGTTTCCATCCGATATACCGCAAGAGAGAACACATATTCCGTTCACCCGAATCACATCAAGCACCAATTCACAATACTCATGCAAAATAAAGTAATAAAATAACTAAAAAATAAAGGATATAAAAATAAATAGGGTGCCCTCAGGTCTTACCTTTTAAGTCGCTTTCCGGGAGTGCGTTCCACGGTGCCGGAAGGGATATCATTTCGCTGCTTTCACTGGTCCATTGTTTCCGCTGTTTTCACTGGTTCACTCTTTCCACTGTTTTTCACTGTTTTTACTGGTCCGCTGTTTCCGCTGTTTTTACTATTTTCACCTGCGGTTTTCACTCACTGTTTTCTCTGTTTTTAACGGCAGTTTTTTAGTCTATTTTTTGGGCCGATTTTAGGGCTGTTTGGCTTACTGTTTTTGGGTGGTTGAGGGTCGGTTTATGGGGCTGTTTTGGGACTTATATGCGGCAGTTTAAGGCTGGTCAGTAAGGGTGTTGCACGACAATTTCAGGGCAGTATTTCAAGGGGTATTATACGGCAGTTTAGGGACAATTTTAGTGAGGTTATGCGGCAGTGGCGTGAGGCCTTGGACTGGTTTGTGTGAATTGTTTGAGTGCTTCATGAGTTTAGGTTACGTGAGGGTGATGAGGTTTCATTGGTTTTGGGCGTGAAAGTTGTATGGCGTGTGGCTGGGCTGCTTTGTACGTGTGTGAAGGTGCAGTAACGTGGAGAGCTGAGGGTGTGATGAGGCTAGTGACGAGTGGATGGGTTGCTTCAGTGTGTGGCCGTGAGAGGTGAGGGCTGAAGGATGAGTGTTGTTTGCGTTTTTGAGAGGAGAAGATGCCTAGGTTTTTACGTGCGCATGGCCTTTGGGGTGAGGGCTGTTAAAGGTGCGTGTGTGTTAGGACACAAAGGGGCTGCATGGGGGCTGCTGGGAGCTGTGCATGAAGTGTTGATGTGCTGAATGGATAGGGACAGTGGCGTGAAGAATGATGATGGAGATGATGAAGATAGGGGCTGCTGTCTTTAGTGTGTGGCCGTGATGGGGGCTATATTACCGAGAGATCAGAGGGCTGTTGGAGTCATGCTAGGGGCGTAAAAGGTTGCTGGCTGTGTTAGGGTATGTGCGTGAATGGTGATCTGGGCAGTGTGATGATTTTAGGGTTCTCTTTGTGGTGAGGCTGCCGAGTGGGTTCTATTTGCGTCTGAAGGCTATTGGTTGCTTGAGGCGGTGAGGCAATGTGTCACTGGTTTTGTGGCGCTTCGATGAGGGTCTCGTGGGGTTCTTGGCTTATGAGTGGGTGATGGCTAATGAAGGCTAGGTGTTTATTTTTGAAGTCAGAGTGAGGGAGAGGCACGGCATGGGTAGAGTTATGGGTAGTCATGGGTTATCATGGAGGGTTGCAGGAAGATGGGTTTGATTGTGGATGGGTGAAAGAATTATTGGGTGAGATGTATGTGAGGTGTAGGTTATGGCATGGGTGGTTGTAAGGGCGTGGATGGGTGTAGGAATGGGTGACAAGTTGGTGGCAAATAGGGGTTGTTGAAATGTGTTGTTGGTGGGGTTTTTGTTTTTTTTGTTGTTGATTATTTAATTATTTGTGTTGTGTATTTTATTTTTTGTGTTTTAATTATTTGCTATTATTATTATTATTTTGTTAAAATTATTATTTAATTAGTTTGTATTTTTTATGGTTTGATTTAATTTGAATTTATTTAATTGGTTGGTGATTTTTATTTTTGCATGGAAGTTGAAGGGACACAGGGGTTGGTTTTAAGGTTCGGGGCGAGAATAAATTTTGATACAGAGGCTCAACGAGCAAATCCCGAGGTTAAGCGAGCGAACAAAAATCCAACAACACATCAATTCTTGACTTTTCCCTTCCGTCGTCCGTTTCCCACGACTCCCGCGACTTAAAAGGTGGTGCCTCCGTACGAGGATCATCATTGGGCTGGTATGCAAAAATACAATGCCTACAGTCGCCCCCACTTTGATGGGACTTGTGCAGTGTGTGACAATGACAATTCTATCAAAGTACGTGCAATGTATTTTTACTTACCTGGCTCGCCAGCTGCCACATGACTCACATGTTGCTTCGAACTGAATTGATTTGGTGGTGAGGTACTGCGACCCCTGGGTTTTGTTCCCGAAGTGAGCTGAGGGTCTTGTTCCCAAAATTGAGTTGTGGGTCTTGTTCCCGATCTGAATTGTGTTGAGGGTCTTGTTCCCTGAACTGAGTTGTGGGTCTTGTTCCCGATCTGAATTGTGGGTCTTGTTCCCGATTTGAGCTGAGGGTCTTGTTCCCTGAATTGTGTTGTGGGTCTTGTTCCCGATCTGAATTGTGTTGAGGGTCTTGTTCCCTGAACTGAGTTGTGGGTCTTGTTCCCGATCTGAATTGTGTTGAGGGTATTGTTCCCTGAACTGAGTTGTGGGTCTTGTTCCCGATCTGAATTGTGGGTCTTGTTCCCGATTTGAGTTGAGGGTCTTGTTCCCTGAATTGTGTTGAGTTTTGTTGTGGGTCTTGTTCTCGTGGGTCTTGTTCCCATTTTGAGCTGAGGGTCTTGTTCCCGATCTGAATTTTGTTGAGGGTCTTGTTCCCTGAACTGAGTTGTGGGTATTATTCCCGATCTGAATTGTGTTGAAGGTCTTATTCCCTGAACTGAGTTGTGGGTCTTGTTCCCGATCTGAATTGTGGGTTTTGTTCCCTGAATTATGGGTCTTTTTCCCGTGGGTCTTGTTCCCTAAACTGGGTTGTGGGTCTTGTTCCCAGACTGACACTGATATGGGCCTCGCCCCAAACTGATACTGATATGGGTCTCGCCCCAAACTGATACTGATATGGGCCTCGCCCCAACTGATACTGATATGGGCCTCGCCCATAGACTGATACTGATATGGGCCTCGCCCCCAGACTGATACTGATGTAGGCCTCGCCCCCAAACTGATACTGATGTGGGCCTCGCCCCAAACTGATA
Organism: Zanthoxylum bungeanum; assembly: GCA_019454045.1. Classification (NCBI taxonomy): domain Eukaryota; kingdom Viridiplantae; phylum Streptophyta; class Magnoliopsida; order Sapindales; family Rutaceae; genus Zanthoxylum; species Zanthoxylum bungeanum. The sequence goes on from SKCR01000011.1 coordinate 55,884, forward strand.
CTGATGTGGGCTTCAACCCGCAGATACTAATGTGGGCCTCGCCCCCGACTAATACTGATATGGGCCTCACCCCAACTGCTACTGATATGGGCCTCGCCCAAACTGATACTGATGTGGGCCTCGCCCCCAGACTGATACTGATGTGGGCCTCGCCCCAAACTGATACTGATGTGGGCCTCACCCAAACTGATACTGATATGGGCCTCGCCCCAGACTGATACTGATGTGGGCCTCGCCCCAAAATAATACTAATGTGGGCCTCGCCCAAACTGATACTGATATGGGCCTCGCCCCCAGACTGATACTGATGCGGGTCTCACCCCAAACTGATACTGATGTGGGCATCCCCCGACTAATACTGATATGGGTCTCGCCCCAACTGATACTGATATGGGCCTCGCCTCAAAATTGATATGGGCATTGTTTCTGAACTGTGCTAAGATGGGGCTTTATTCCCCTGAGCTTTATTCTCGAACTGTTTTGAAGGTGGGCTTTATTCCCCTGGGCCTTATTCCCGGACTCTGTTAAGATAGAGCTTTATTCCCTGATTATGTTGACTGTGGGCCTTGTTCCCGAATCTGTATTGACTGTGGGCTTTGTTCCCGAACTGTTGATATGAGGCTTTATTCCCCCGAGCTTTGTTCCCGAACTGTTGATATGAGGCTTTATTCCTCCGAGCTTTATTCCCGAACTGTACTGAGATGCAGTTTTATTCCTTCGAGTTTTATTCCCGAACTGTACTGAATGTGGGCTTTATTCCTGAACTGTACTGACTGTGGGCTCTATTCCCGAACTAAGCTGGATGTAGGCTCTGTTTCTGAACTGAGCTGAATGTAGGCTTTATTCCTGAACTGTACTGAATGTGGGCTTTATTCCTGAACTGTACTGACTGTGGGCTATATTCCCGAACTAAGCTGGATGGAGGCTTTATTCCTGAACTGAGCTGAATGTAGGCTTTGTTCCTGAACTTTACTGAATGTGAGCTTTATTCCTGAACTGAGCTGATGTGGGCCTCGACCCTGGGACTCATCCCCGAAAACTGATACTGAAGCTGATGTGGGCCTCGACCCTGGGACTCATCCCTGAAGACTGATACTGTAGCTGATGTGGGCCTCGACCCTGGGACTCATCCCTGAAAACTGATGCTGTAGCTGATGTGTCTCCATACCCGGAGTGCTATACCTGACGAAGACTGATAGTGATGTGGGCTTCGCCCCAGATTGCCATACTCAGCAAGGATGCTACTGATGATGTGGGCCTCGCCCCCAGATTGTCATACTCAACAAAGACTGATACTGATGTGAATGATTTATTTCAAACTATACTGCTCTCCTCGAGACAATCCTGATAGCTAAACATATTTTTGTCCTCAACGAATGCTTCGTGTCGAAACCAGAGAACCTTCAAAGTACTTGATACACTCAATTCGATTGTCTGAATGAGTGATCTAAACTAGACTCTTAGTGCGTGTGTGCTAAGGCTCTTTCACAGCTTAGTCATTTAGTAAGCCAACTCGATGATTTTGCTTTGGAGAATCGAACTAGTGGGTCTAACCAACCGGGATGTCTTAATCACGTTCTGTGATTACTTCAGCATACTCAAATGATATGGTCTTCGTCCTTTTTTTTTTGTTTTTTTTTGTCTATTACTTTTCATTTTCTTTTTTTTTTCTTTTTTTTCTTTTCTCTTTTCTTTTCTGACACACCTACCCTTTAAGGTATCATTTCTCCTCATGGTGGTCCTAATACTCGCCCATGGGTAGCTTCACGCTTATCGGTTATAGGTGGTCTATTTTTTCTTCTTTTCTTTTTATTTCAGAGACTTTTTCTTTATTTCCAACCATATCATATATCATAGCATCATTAAACAAGTGTGGATACCCAGGCAAACGGTCATTCACTAATACATCATCTCTTCAACTAGTCACCTCGATAACTACTCAGGTTTCTACTGCTAGGATCCTGTAATCAAGTGCTCGTGAGTCTAACTGAGATCAATCCATTCAGAATACCGGAAGAGAGCGTGTCTTGCACTTATCGTTTCTAGGGTTTCTCCCTACAGCAAACAATGTCATCACCGGACATATGTCTAACTATCAAAGATTTCTCTCTTTTTTTTTTCTTTTTTTTTTTTTTCACTCATTCCACAGAATTCTTCCGTAATCTTCTGATAATGTGGGCTTCGCCCCTTGGGATCCATTTCCGAGACTCAAACTCATGTGGGCCTCAACCCTGGGATTCCTCCTCAATACCAACATCAATGTGGCCCTCAACCCTCAGATTACTACCCGAATCTAACACCAATATGGGCCTCAGCCCTAGGATTATTACCCGAATCCGATACTATGCTTTCACTGTTTCTGAATGGCTTGTCTTTGCCGCTTTCTATTTTCTTCTTCAGAACCTGTGAACATAAAACAAAACAAACACAAAAGGAATGCAAAATGGGTTACGTGTATGCATGTATGCATGTGTTTCTTATCCCGTCGGGTTAGGTCTTCCGTAGATTCTCTTGGTGACTGCTCAATCTTTTATTTTTCCTAACCCAATGGGTATCTATGATGTCTTTTAAAACTGCATGTTAGAATGAATGCATGTAATGCATGAAATACACAAGTCTATCAAGATGTTTATACAAGTTGGTCCATTATCATTTTAAAGCATTTAATCATAATATTGCTGGGTGCAAACTTGTCCCAGTTGAAAAGGCCCAACAAGTTTATACTTTTGCGATACATGGCTAAATAACTTCAAATGATAAGAGGCCCCAATACAAAATGGCCCATCGGTATTTTAGAAACTTTTGACCCAATTGTCAAAGGACACAAACTCGTTCCAATTTAAATGGCCCAACCAGTTCATATCTCTTGACAAAAAGTCCAATTGAATCCAAATAACGATAGTCCCAAACAGAAGCATAAAAGAAATGATTTCTATGGGTCATACAACTAGAGTTCACATGCAGGTTTAAACGAATGTAAATAAAGGCTCTCGATGTCGAAGGATTGCCCACAACTAGGACTCCCCACTCAAGGGTTCGAGTGACTAAGTGAGCGCACCTTTTTTATACCTTAAGGTACGTGCAAACGAGTTACGGTATGTGACTGACTGTCAAATGAATTCCCGTTGTAGATTCCCCAGAGGGAGGGTGGAGCGAGGCTCTCTTAAGTACCCAAGCCCCTTAGGCTCTTTTCGCTTGGTGACAGGAATAAACAACGAGTCCTCCAAATTAGTCTATCACAATGAGCTACAGGTGAATGATTATCCAGGTGCCCTCACAGCTTTTCCCTATAGAAAGGTAGTGAGTGAAGGAAGATACCAAACCATCACATAGCTTTAATAACACCTTTGATTAAACTCTCTAAACCCACAGTAGACATGGTTAATTTAAAGCACAAATCACAAACATTACAAGACATTATTTCGGGGCCGATTCTCTATCCCAGTGGAGTCGCCAGACTGTAGGACACATAAATGGACGACGCTGTTCCGGGCTCGCGGCCCGGTCGGGAGTACGGAGTAGCCCGCGGGGGACTAAATCGGAGAAATAAAATGGAGTAGCCACCCGGTGTGAACCGGGAAAATGATTTAAGGCCGCACTCACCCCTCGCAAGGGAAGACCTCAAACCGTTGGGTTCGGAATGGTCCCTTACTTATGCCACTTGTAATGAGCGGATTTGTGCAATAATTTAACCAAGTCTACACAACATACATAGGGAAATAACATATTAACGACCTAATCATGCTTAAGAAATAAATAACATACTAGCAACCTAATCATGCTCAAGGGTACTTAGATCTAACATGCTTTCATCCAAATAACTCCACGCAATGTAACACAACGAGCATATTGAACCATTAAATCAACATGTATAAATCATTATCCAAACACATCATAAACTAATAACATGCATAAGGAATCAACCTAAATATGCTTTAACAAATAAATAACAAACTAAATTAAACCATGCTTTAAATAATAAACGAATAACCTAAAGACTATAACATGCTCAAATACAATTTGGATGAAACGAGATACATGTATCTCAAGTGGTACGTGGCATTGTATCCCGAGTGAAAACCGCAATACCGTCCATTCGGATTCGGCTACGGAATTTACGTCCGAGTTTCCATCCGATATACCGCAAGAGAGAACACATATTCCGTTCACCCTAAATCACATCATGCACCAATTCACAATACTCATGCGAAATAAAGTAATAAAATAACTAAAAAATAAAGGATAATAAATAAAAGGGTGCCCTCAGGTCTTACCTTTTAAGTCGCTTTCCGGGAGTGCGTTCCACGGTGCCGGAAGGGATATCATTTCGCTGCTTTCACTGGTCCGTTGTTTCCGCTGTTTTCACTGGTTCACTCTTTCCACTGTTTTCACTGTTTTTATTGGTCCGCTGTTTCCGCTGTTTTTACTATTTTCACCTGCGGTTTTCACTCACTGTTTTCTCTGTTTTTACGGCAGTTTTTTAGTCTATTTTTGGGCCGATTTTAGGGCTGTTTGGCTTACTGTTTTTGGGTGGTTGAGGGTCGGTTATGGGGCTGTTTTGGGACTTATATGCGGCAGTTTAAGGCTGGTCAGTAAGGGTGTTGCACGACAATTTCAGGGCAGTATTTCAAGGGGTATTATACGGCAGTTTAGGGACAATTTTAGTGAGGTTATGCGGCAGTGGCGTGAGGCCTTGGACTGGTTTGTGTGAATTGTTTGAGTGCTTCATGAGTTTAGGTTACGTGAGGGTGATGAGGTTTCATTGGTTTTGTGCGTGAAAGTTGTATGGCGTGTGGCTGGGCTGCTTTGTACGTGTGTGAAGGTGCAGTAACGTGGAGAGCTGAGGGTGTGATGAGGCTCGTGACGAGTGGATGGGTTGCTTCAGTGTGTGGCCGTGAGAGGTGAGGGCTGAAGGATGAGTGTTGCTTTCGTTTTTGAGAGGAGAAGATGCCTAGGTTTTTACGTGCGCATGGCCGTTGGGGTGAGGGCTGTTAAAGGTGCGTGTGTGTTAGGACACAAAGGGGCTGCATGGGGGCTGCTGGGAGCTGTGCATGAAGTGTTGATGTGCTGAATGGATAGGGACAGTGGCGTGAAGAATGATGATGGAGATGATGAAGATAGGGGCTGCTGTCTTTAGTGTGTGGCCGTGATGGGGGCTATATTACCGAGAGATCAGAGGGCTGTTGGAGTCATGCTAGGGGCGTAAAAGGTTGCTGGCTGTGTTTAGGGTATGTGCGTGAATGGTGATCTGGGCAGTGTGATGATTTTAGGGTTCTCTTTGTGGTGAGGCTGCCGAGTGGGTTCTATTTGCGTCTGAAGGCTATTGGTTGCTTGAGGCGGTGAGGCAATGTGTCACTGGTTTTGTGGCGCTTCGATGAGGGTCTCGTGGGGTTCTTGGCTTATGAGTGGGTGATGGCTAATGAAGGCTAGGTGTTTATTTTTGAAGTCAGAGTGAGGGAGAGGCACGGCATGGGTAGAGTTATGGGTAGTCATGGGTTATCATGGAGGGTTGCAGGAAGATGGGTTTGATTGTGGATGGGTGAAAGAATCATTGGGTGAGATGTATGTGAGGTGTAGGTTATGGCATGGGTGGTTGCAAGGGCGTGGATGGGTGTAGGAATGGGTGACAAGTTGGTGGCAAATAGGGGTTGTTGAAATGTGTTGTTGGTGGGGTTTTGTTTTGTTGTTGATTATTTAATTATTTGTGTTGTGTATTTTATTTTTTGTGTTTTAATTATTTGTTATTATTATTATTATTTTGTTAAAATTATTATTTAATTGGTTTGTATTTTTTAATGGTTTGATTTAATTTGAATTTATTTAATTGGTTGGTGATTTTTATTTTTGCATGGAAGTTGAAGGGACACATGGGTAGGTTTTAAGGTTCGGGGCGAAAATAAATTTTGATACAGAGACTAGTTACCAGAGATATGATAAGTGCTTCGTACTGGGCAGACATAATTCCAGCCCCAAGCCTAGCACGTGACATCCGATACTGGATCGAAATATGCAATACTACGTATACTATGCTTGATATAGATCACATATTCCTGTAACGATATTTCTGTAGAATGGGTAGGCATGGCGCTTTGCTAGAAGCCAACCTTGTCTTGTAAATCGGTACAAACGTAGTACTAGGTACGTACTTGTTGTTGGTTTCTAATTAGGTCCCAAGAATCATCAAATCAAGCACAAAAACGCATGTGAATACACAAAGGAGAATGGCAGAAACATACTCACAATGAACGGATCTTGCGATGCGAAGAACATAAGCCTTCAAGCTTCCTCAAAGGTCACGGTAGTAGCTCCTCTTGGCAATGGACTGCTCGGTGGTGGCTACTTTAGCTCCTCCAAGATTCGGCCATGGAAGACACCATTGAAGCTCCAAGCTTCAAGCTCCAAAAACGATTCCATGCTCATGTGTTCACTGCCCTATCACCTTTGTATTAACCCATTAGTGTGCTTGCACTTTGTATTTTGCAACAAAATACTCATCTTCTTCTCTTTGTCTTTCGGCAAAACCAGAAGAATGGAAGAAGAAAGAATCGGCTCCAAGCCGTGAGAGAAGAGGAGGGAAAAGAAAGAAACCGTGTGAGTGAGAGAGAGAAAGAAAAGAAAATGTTTTTATATACATATTTATTTTATTTTCCAAAAATAAAACAAATAGACAAAACCATTTCCCTTCTACCAAAAAGTCAAAAAGCAAAAGACATTAATGTTTTTTTCAACTACCACATCAATCACTCAATCAATCAATCAAATGTCACATCACTCAAAGTGACATGTGATTTGACGCTTGATGTGACTATGGATTTGACGTTTGATGTGACTTGCGTGCCGCACTCGAATTCGAAATGCGAATGCGCTCGTAAACACACTCGGGCTCGGGTTCGTTAATTCCAAATTAACGAATTTTCCGTTGCGACGTAATTAAATGATTATGCCTGGTGAAATCACTATTCACATCGCTAACAAATTAATTCTAAATTAACCCGTTCAATGTGAGTATATTTCCGCTAAATTCCTTTGAGTATTCACACCTATTACATGTTTATTAGATCTTGTGATAAGATCTTAGAAACCCAACACCCACTGGGTAAGGGAATCTCACATATGCCCACTGCAACTGCATCAAGAGAGTCGCCACTCCCGAATCGCAACTATATCTCCCCAGATTTAAGCCGTCTACTTCCCGTCATCACCTACAACGTATTGCAAATGTAAATAAGACAAGCAGAATCCAAAATCCAATTAGATGTCATAGTTTCACAAGCCAAATAGATATCAATAATAGGAAAAATAAAAGTACCTGATGTCGATACTTTTTCCTTCCTGAGTTACGCAAGATAGTCCGGGCAGTTACGTTTCAAGTGCCTGACTTTCTGGCAGTGGTGGCACTTGTCTTCAGAAGCTCTCTTGGGCTTCGCCGTCTTACCCTACAGAGGAATATTGAAGCCCTTCTTCTACTTTCCTTTAGACTTCTTCCCCTTCGACTTGGATTGGGAAGAAGCGGAAAGTGAAGTGGGTTTCGGAAGGCGAGTCGGAACTCCATTCCTTAAATCTTCCTCTGTTGTGAGAAGCATCCTATGCAACTCACAGTAAGAACAATGAATCCCATTCATGTTGAAGTACATGATGAACTGGCGATATGAAGCCGGGAGTGAACCGAGAATGACACTACGACCAAGAGTCTTATTGAGAGGGAAATCCTGTCGCCCCAACTGCTCGATCAAATCGATCGAGTGAAGCACATGCGGGCTCACAGCCTGCCCCTCATCAAGTTTAGAATGGAACAATTCCATCGAAACTTTATGAACAATGACATGTTTCTGGTTCATGAACGATTCACGAAGTTGTGTCATCATGCTCTATGCATCGTGCATCTCAAATAAGTCATCTTAAGCTCAGAAGAAATTGAACTCAAGATGAATGATTTAACCCTTAAATCATCATCCTTCCATCGCTTGAAAGTCTCATGTTCTTCAGGTAATGCATCGGGTGATATAGCAAGCAGTAATGGACCTTCCAAAATATACCTAAATTTCTCAGAATTGAGGACAATCCTCAAGTCCATATCCTAATCCGCAAAGTTTTCTACTCCTTTCAGTTTGTTCGTATCAAGCATACATGAAAAAGGATTGGTTGGAGGTGCCGCCATCACAAATCTATCAAATAGATAGCGAAAAAATGGAAGCATATAAGCAGATAAAAGATTATAACAGTTTCATAATATATCATTAAAGCATTAACTAGATCATTGATTTTTAATCTAAAAATGCCCTCTCACTATTTCATGCAATCCTGTAATCCCCAAACAGAATACAAAACAGCGATAATCAAATCATAACATAATAGAGAAAGGTGGACCCCATGAATATATTTCAGCTCACAGCTTTGGCACGTTCTCGCCTACATATATTCATTTAGGTAGACAACACATTGTCAATCACTCAATAGTGACTCTTGGGTTTTCGGTCCTAGTCATTTCTCATTGTGACAGCTTTGGCACGTTCACAAGGAGGCGTACCAAGGTCAAACTTGTCAATGATGAATTCACGATACTTACGTAACCCTGGCAGCTTTGGCACGTTCAGGATATAGTCCTTGAAATTTATCGATAATCGGTATTGACAAGACGAACCGATTAATATACATCAAATACATATTAAATTATAAACCTTATTTTAAATATGGATTTTCCGCTCCGCTAAAGATGTTTAATTTATTTAATCAAATTAAATAAATACAAGCATTCATTAAAGTCCAGATTAAAGTTAATATGAATTTTCAAGGCATAATCATATATCGGGATTCCAGAATCAGACTCGCTCTGATACCAAATTTGTTAGGGTTTTAAAAGAATTACAGGGTTAGCGCAGCTGAACGGGGAAAAATGATTTTTCGATTTCAAAAATTTTTCTTGGAACAATTAAATAAACTTATTTATTTATTTAACCAATACTTAAATTATGAAATTATAAACCAAGAAATCATATTTCTTTTAATTCCAAAATTACCCTAAACTTTTGCAAATTAATTATTTTAGTTTTAAATATGTCAATTACATATTAAATTGATTCCAAATCAATCCCAAAAAAATTTTACAATTTTGCAACAAAGCCAGAAACTTTTTCAGATAACAAAAACTGCCCAGAATGTTCCAGAATTTACAAAACAGCCCATAATTTTAATTAATTGCAATTTTGCCCAAATTGTTCAAAACACATTAAGATCAACTCCAATTAATCCCAAATTTGACATACATCAAATATACATCAATTAAAGCATATATATGAAAAGCCCCAAATTTGAGTGGGTTAAGAACCCTAATTTCACAAATCACTCAAATGGGCAATTTACACTAAATTAATAAAATTTAATACTTTAATCTTCAAATTACCACACCAATTAATTCTCACCATCATGAAATTAATCAAGAACAATTCTAGGCTAATTATGGATGGCTAATTAACTCTAGAATGGCAACTTTGATTTTCTAATTAATTTATTAAGCTTAATTACATCAATAAGCAAATAAATTAATTATACATGCATGAACACATCCAACAAGCTTCAAACACAATCAATTACAAAATCAAAGAGTAGAGACATCAACTTAGCAACACAATTGAAGTTAAGATAAATTGAAATAATTTTCATGTAGAAAAGAAAGTGAAATTACTTACAAAAATTCCAATTTTTGCTTGGTTTTGCTTTCTTTTCAACCAAATTCTCTCAACTCTTTTTGTGAATATTGTGTTAACTTTTCTCTGCCTTTGAAAAATGAAAGCAAAACTACTTTTGTTATTCAATTCCAAAGTGCTGATTATTACAAGGAAAAATAAACAACAACTTATTTATTTTTGTTTGATTTTAATTGGCACACATATTGGTTTAATTAAAGTAACACTTTAACTTTAATAAAGTGATAAAATGTGTTCCAACAAAATCATGCCATTTCCAACTTCATAAAGTTGAAAGTCATTACTTAAGATATTTAATTTAAATTAATTTTAATTATTTAATAATTAAATAATAATTACTAAATTTAAATATCTTAAATATATGTATTATATTTGCAGTAAATATCTCAATACATATATCAATGATATAGATCAAATATCACAATTTGATATTTTATTAATGTGTATTTAATAAATCAAGTATTAAATAAAACACACATTAATTTGGAAATAACCGTTAGGTCCCGAATGCATGTATTTTTCGTTTAACCACTAAACTTGTTATAAATAATCAGTATTATTTATAACAGTTGTCCTAGTGCTCTACGAGTAAATTTGATTAGTGAGACTCTGTAGATTCACGCATATCCGTCACGAAATCAAATTACGTGTCCATAATTCACCCACCGTAAATTATGACGAACACAGATAAACTCTCTGAATCTTACAGGTCGAGGTCACTGCATACGTATAATCCCTCCATCGCAGGTATCCTGATTAATCCAGAGATATAGATACAAATGTCAAATCTCTATAGATATAATCACGTCGACGTTTCTATTAGCAATCCATCAAATAACACTTAGAACTAATTTCTACAGTGTACCACAGGCCCATGGATTTAACAGATTGATAATTCCATATTGAATACCTATGCTCTATACACAGAGCAGACGGATCCTATCTTGATACACATAGGATATCCTGAGCATCAGTCCACACCCAACGAACAGGCGGAGGTCTGATCTAAATAGATCGGTGACGTGACTGCCATCTAAGTGTGGAGGATAACTCAGATATCCATAGTGGTATCTCAAGTTTAAGAATCACCATGCTCACTCAACCCAAGAAGATTCTTATTGAAGTTGGTGTACCATCTATTAATAATCTTCAGTGATTCGTTCAATGTTTATTCGCTATAAACACCTACACGTCTGTACGAGTCTCCAAGACTTATGGTTCATTAAGAAACCATCGGAATCAAAGATTCCAATATACGACATATACCAGTCTCTGGGTTTACTTTACTGACCAAGTAGTGTAAACCTTGATCGGGAGCTGTCTAAGAATGACAACGTCATGATACAACACAATGTCAGTTGCGATGCTTTTGTAACAATATCATAACTAATCATTCTAAGGTCGGTTACGTCTTTACCATATTAAAGAAGAAGTTATATAAAAGAAACTGTTCATTTTATTCATAATAAAACGTTACATTAGTATTTACAAGGAAATACATAATAAAATTGGCGCTCAGAGCACCAACCCTAACAGAGACATCATCATTAACACATGGTATTGGACTAATGTACCTTCCTTCATCCTAGCGGTCAATATAGAGGCAATACCCTTATGTTGTGCCCGCTCTGAAGGCTACCCAAACATGTTCTGTAAAGACTACATAATTAATGATGTTGTCGTCATAGGCTGATGCTGTGCAGCAAGAACCTCAGACATGGATGCTATAAAATAGATATAAGCTTTCTCATCGGCCGTAATCCAGTTATTATAGGCACTACGTGCAGCTCTGCTAGCATTAGGTGCTTGCTCAGGAGAACATTCCTCCATTAGGATAAACTTAAGGCCTTCGCAGGCCAAAATAAAATTCATGTCACTTTTCCATTTAACATAATTTTCCTCGGTTAATTTTTCTTGTTGATTGAGAATTGAAATTATTGCAGATGCCATGGCTGAAAAATAATAAACGCGCATTCAACATTCATTCATCGCATATTAGAATTGTCAAACATTTAGGCATAAAATTAAACATTATGCATGATCAATGTATAATGAATTAGAAACCTAAAAGAATTAATATTCTTTGGTTATCTATCATCCTAAAAATAAGTGCCGCCGTAGGGTAGTTCAAGTATTCGCATGATAGATGGAGACATTCTTAATTGGTTAATATATCTGAAATAACTCTTATTCCTATATCAACTACCGTCATTTTGATAAAAAAAAGCTTTGATTAACAACTTAATCATTCCTTTGTGAGTGTGACCCATTATTTTCGAAACCCTTAGACTTAACTAGTGAAGTGCCGCCATAGGGTAGGTCAAATCACCAGATACATCTAAAGTCCATATCCTCTCGGAATCCAAACCTGATATTGACCGAAAATGGACACCATCTGTAGGGAGATGGGAGAAAATCCGTCTCGAAATGCCTTTTAAATCTCATGTTTCTGGATAAAAATGGAGATCCCATGATATATTGTGGTATACCATTCTTTTACTCACTATTTTAAAGTGTGTGGTTTCTATCTCACTAGTTTCATAATGTATTAAGATTATGCTCGGCTAAAAACATATCTTTATTAATGCTAGAGAATTATTAGTGATCTAACTGATTTTAACACTTAAAATTTTATTCACTAATCCTGATTAGTCTCTACAAACCAATTAACTTAATTAAGCTAATTTAATCAAGTTGTTATAGTGATATAATCAATTCAACTATTAAATTATTAGTCCACTAAAAGATTTTTAAAATTAGATTTCAACGAACGAACCAAATGTCATTAAACCATTTAATTGATAAAAGTACATTATTTATTCTAAATGTACGTGCTATTGAATCTGGAGTGCATACCATATTATCGTCCATTCGGAATCGGCTATGGAATTTACGTCTGGGTTTCCATCCGATATACCAAGGAAAATAATGTACTCATAATTTCCATTTATATTTAAACTTGAATTCACTATTTTTAAGCCTTAAAACCAATTAATCTTATTAATTTGTTTGCATGCATCTCATATTCTTATTTAACAATTAAATTACATAAAATCTTATTTTATTACTAGAATGTCATGCATGTCTACATGTTATGGCATGTGAAAATGCAAGAGTAAGCACCCTAGGCTATATGACATGTTATTAAACACTTTAAAACATACATATTTAGCCAGACTAGGCATCACGACGCCAACTGATGGGCGTCACGACACATAAAATTCCAGTAACTGGAAAAGTATCAGCTCTGCATCACGTCACGACGCGAGGAGACCTGCGTCGCAACGCGCGCAAGGCAGAAGCAAACCAATGGCTTGCAAATGTGACACATCGTGACGCGAGAAGGTTCATGTCGCGACGCCAGCCATTTTCCAGAGGTTGAAATAAAAAAATTCATACACATTTTAAATTACGTTGACCGGGCTCTTATTTTTCTAGACTAATCTAATTAGTACAATAAATCCAAGGCATCCATTGGTCTTCAAATGTTGTTCCATGGTGTATTGTTGAGTTCTTCACAGAATTTCTTCTTCATAAGTCCTTCGCGGCATCGCCTCCTCCATGTTACAAATAGTGTTACAAAAAGACTTATTACAAAGGAAATGAACTTACAACACTTAAAAGAATATGACCTTATGGTCTTACATTCCCAATACTAAAAACAATAGCTGAAAAAATTAACGATCAACACAATACATTCATCACATGAACATTAAAAACCATTCATCTCATGAATCTAATTTTACCTACTCATCATAATATGCATTTTAATAATCTATATCTCATATAAATTATTAAACTAAAAAATTTGAAAGAAAATGGTTAAGAACATTGTAACATCCTCGATCTGGGAGATGCTACCGGCAGGGGATAGACCGTACTAACCTCATAAGCCTTGGACTCTGATAACTGCTATTCAATTACTAAAATTTTTTCTCTAATTATATATCCCATATGTATGGGACCGTGGCCCAAACTAAACAACTTGGCATGCAAACTCAACTCCAATAATTGTATACATATAACACATATTTTTACAAGACTATCACATAATCAAAAACTAATACATGACTTTTATTTCACTCGGACTGGACTATTACTTTCTCTGATTTGAATTGGTGGACTCCGTACCCGAGTGACTGCATCAATATCCATCCTCTTGATCTTGTCCTCCGAGAAAACCTGCAAAACAAGGAAATTGGGAGTGTGAGGGGGGGTTATACCGTTGTATGATCTAAGTGAGTGGACAAAAAATGAAATATTGTCATAAAATCATTTGGTTCTAAAATTAATGTTTCAGAAGTAACTTAGATAAAAACTCATTTTCTGAAAACTTCGCTTGAAATATCTGTTATAAAACTTATCTTTCAGAATTCTGCTTTTGAAAGTCTGGTTTCTGAAAATTATTTCTGATCTATGATTTCTGAAAACTTTTTTTTGAAAGTCTGATATATGAGAACTGATATGTTTCTGAAAAACTTGACGTATGGGGGCATTATGTATCGTCGTCCCCCCATACGCCTAACTAGGGCCATAAGTGCAAATCCATGACTTTGGGGCGTTACGTATCGCCGTCCACCAAAGCATACCACTCCTGTTGGAGTTTCTATGGCCCCAAGGATCGATTATCAAGCAAGAAATACATGTGAATACATACGAGGGAGTTGTGGAATACTCACATCGATCGGTTGAACGATGCGCGAGGCAACAAAAATTCTGTTTTCTGCTCCTTGAAGTCACGGCAGTGTTTGGTTTTGCAGTCCACTATTTTCGGTCATTTGGATCATCTTCGTCATGCTCCAAGGTTCGTCAAATGATTCCAAGCTCATGGGTGGACTTCCCTATCACCTTCGCATGTCTCTCGGAGTGCTAGCTCTTGATGATTTTGCCGCAAAATCATCGCACTTTGGCTTCCCTTAGCTCACGGCAGTGAGCAGAAGAAGAGAGAAGAACAGCCCACTTTGGGCGTGTAAAGAGAGAAGAAGAGAGAGAGTGTTGTGTGTTTGTTACAAAAAAATGGTAATAGATATTCCAAAACATCAAATACCAAAATTTTTGCCTCCAAAAATCAAAGCCATTAAAGGCTTCAACCACTCCTATCAATCCATCATTCCATTAATCAATGAATAGTGACTGGCGTCAATCACTCAAAGAGAAAGACATCTATCACTTGATTGACGAATGATGTGACGCTAGATGTGACTAGCGATTTCACGCTTGACTTGACTTGCGTGCCGCACTCGAATTAGAAATGCGAATGCGCTCACAAACAATCCCGGGCTCAGGTTCGCTAATTCCAAATTAACGAATTTTTCGTCGCGACGCAATTAAATGATTATGCCTAGCGAAATCACTGTTCACGTCGCTAACGAATTAATTCTAAATTAACTCGTTCGCCCGAATTAAAATCTAATTTTCATTCTGCGTCGAAATCCAATTTTGTTTAATATATCGAATATATTAATTTATCGATTAATTCCAAATTAATCATTTTCTCTCTTTAAATGATATTTTATCCTAGATAAAATATCTCCGTAATTAATCCCAAATTAATTTTCTCTCTCTTCTAATTAATCCCAGATTAATTAAAAGTGCGAGTCATACGTCATCGGTGAATCTTCGGGAAGCGACCCATGAGATCCCCGGATATGTTGGCAGTAAATTCGGTCATCGGACTATCCGAACACGTAAGTACCAAGTACTACGTTTTACCGATTTACAAGACAAGGTTGCCTTCTAGCAAAGCGCCATGCCTACCCAATTCTCCAGAAATATCCTTACAGGAATAAGGATCTATATCAGGTGTAGTATACGTAGTATTGCGTATTTCGATCCAGTATCAGATGATCACAAGCAAGGCTTGAGGCTGGTACAGTGTCTGCCCCGTACGAAGCATATATCAGATTACAAGCAACTAGTCTCTTTAATATTGGATAATCATGACCAAGTAATATTATCCCGACGGTTGTAACCTTTTTAGAGAACTAGTTCTGTATCCCTACGCGATCATCATCTACATATGACTGGAGTGATACTTCCGTCTTGACATCACACCCAATACACTACGATTCTCGATATACCCAGAAGAGGCGTACACAGAAACCGGTTAAAGCCCTGGACGACCAAAACCAAAGTATATTGATTGTCGCAATTATTAGCGGTGCAAGTCTCATGTTAAGACCAAATACACCTACCCTGATTTCGGACTTCCATAGACACATAGTCATACTACTAATGGAATTCCGAGGGGGTCTATCCAGAGTGAAGCTATTTCCCGTACCATCGGTAAACACAACCTCTTATTACACTTGTACAAGTATCCTATACCCAAATATATGAGAACTATGCCGTTTGTGCCCTCACAACGCGCACAAGTGTAATACTAGTCTTTTACGTATTTATTGTTGTCCAATCTTGATAATACTCTGACTAGGGATATTTAATGATTTATCCTTGTTGATTGATACTGTCTCATATCATTCTCAACCCAGGAAAAAATCATAAGGACCTCATATCATTTATACATCTTGGTGATCTAATCACAAATGATAAGAGTGCAATCTCCTTTGTCACATAGTTAATTTGTACAACAATACCATGATCTGTACAAATAGTGACGCTATGGGTCATAATTGTCCAACAATCTCCCACTTGGCCTATAACCAGTCCATCGAGTGTCTTACACCCGAACTATGTACGGTTGGCTCAAATTGCTGTGAAAAGGCTTTCGTCAGCGGATTTGCATGATTATCGTCTGATGCGATTTATTCGATAATCACATCGCCACGATGTATGATCCAAATGAATCAGATGAATATTGAAGTATGTATATGGATCGTTGATGAGACCATTAATTCTTTAGCTTGTGCTGACGCGTAGCTCAGCTGCTAACATAACTATATCTAATCTAATTAGATTTGTTATCGACCCAAAAGGCTTCTATTGCTGCCTCAGCTGCAGTAATAACCTGTATTTGTTGTTTATTCGGTAACAATATCTTTCTTGGAAGATTTCCAGCTCACTATTCCGTTATTCAAACTTTACAGTACCGTTTGCGACTAGCAGTCATTTTTATCGGGTTAGGAAACTTGCTACAGTGATCATAGTCACTTCAAGTTCTCTATCTCCATAGTCTAAGACACATCCTTAGATCTCTAAGATATTAAGTATTTTCTTAACATCAATCCAGTGACTATCACTTGGATTGGCCCGATTGTGACTTCATTTGCTCAAAGCGTATGAGACACCAGGTCACGTATATTTTTCAATGTACGATTTCTCAGAGAATGTTAACAACTTAATATATCCCAGTAGATCCTTATTCTTGAATAAAGGTTGTTTCTCCCAAGAAATCCACATAGAATTTTCTCGAAAGCCAAGCTTTCACCGATTGTTTTATGGGAATATCATTTCCAAGAAATGACATATATTATCCTTATTGTATATGACAGCCACTGTCAGTGCGCTCCCACTAACCCTCTTATATACACAAGAATCATTTTCATTTTGAATTAAATCATAAACTATTTTGATTACATCAAAACGACAATTTCAAGAACCTAATGCTTGCTTCAATCCAAACATGGATCGAATAACCCGCAAACCTTGTTTGCTAGTTTTGGTACGATAAAAACCGACAGGATGTTGTAAACATACTCCAAAAGGTTTCCTTTTCAGGAAAGCGATTTTCCCGTTAAGCTGACATATTTCACTAATGAAATTTGGAGCATTAGCAAGCATTCTCCAAATGGATTTACCGTGGCAAAAGGTAAAAGGTTGAATCGTAATCGACACAATGTTGATAATGATACCTTTCCGTTACAAGCCTAGCTTAGTACGTTGGTATGTTGCCTTCCATGTATGTCTTCCTTGAAGACTTATATAGTACCAATAGGCACAATGCCTTGCGGTACATCAACTAGTATCCAAACTTGTTGATATACATGGAATCCATTTCGGACTTATGGCACTTTTCCATAATAGGGAGTCGATACCTTGTATCACTTCCTCATACGTAGTAAGTTGGTATTCCTCAATAAGATAGACATCTTTTCGAGGTGAGATCAGAAACCCATACCCCAGGTTGTTTTCTGACTCTTTCCGACTTACACGGTTCTTGTGTATTCGAAGATTAATGGTATAGTTTCATCCTTGATGAACTATTTGTGTTCCATTAAGGAATGGGTTCCTTGAATAGTATCACTCCGATTTCATCGAGCGTTACGTATCATCCCACTTACCACTGCATATAGGTGTTCCTCTCAGGAAAACCGCATGGTGAGCAACAATTACATTGTTCTCTAGTGAGTTGTTTAAGTATTATACTTTGGTATCCCTAGGATAACCTACAAATGGATCTTATCCAATTTGGGTTTTAGTTTGGTATCACACAAACATATGCCTAGCATTCCCAAATGTTCAGGAATGAGAAACCTAGTTTCTTTTCCTGTTCATATCTAATACAGATTTTTATTGAACCTTATTCAAAATAAGTTCTGCACTGTTAAAGCTTATCCGTTGAAGGAAATGGTAGCTCAAAGCGACTCATGATTAACCTTATCATGTCCAACAAAATTAGGTTTATCAGTACGGACACACCGTAAAATTTACGTGTTCCGGGAGGAGTACTGTTTTGAAAGTATATTAGAAACTTATTGCTTAAGTATTTTCATTACGGTCTAACCATGATTGTTTAATACTTTAGCCGATCTGCTTGTCTATTTCGTGTCAAAACTCTAAAAGTTTCCGATTTGTGTTTCTAAAGCGACACATAACCATAACGCGATGCCACATCCGTAAAGGTCACGAAATATTCATATCCACCTCTAGCCTAGCTAGGAATGGGCCCAGTTGCTTCACTATGAACTAGGGCTTACAGATCAGTGGCATTTGCACTTTTACCAAGTAAATGTGTTTTAGGCACTTTGCCCAATTAACTAGATTCGTAGACTTTATTTGATTGGAATCAAAACAGTCCTGGTACCCACTCTTCAAAAGTGTGGATATATGATTCTTGTTTAGTTGTGTCCCAGACAACAATACCACAACAGAGTTTCTTCTGATCAAATCAGTTCGAGCTATTTATTTTTCATGTTATACGTTTGAGATTTATTTATATTCAAAATATAAATATTGTTATTCACATCTAATGTGTTTATCTCAATATCATCTTTATATAATAAAACACTTTAGTGTTCTAGAATATACAGGTTCACCTGCAGCGGGTCAAACACTGATATAGAGATAATGTATCTAGTCAAACTAGTTACATTATAACAGTTTCCAAATTTAGGTACACACCCGAAGGTAGTTCCTAAATTTAGGTATCTTTGGTTGAAACAACGACTTTCGTCCCGTTTCCAATTCGTAGATAAATCTCAACTGAATTCAGTATCCTACTCATAGCAGATTCTGAACAACCGTATATATTTATGTATCACTCTAAGTATCTAAAATCCAATTTTAATACTAGTAGTGAACATAACATCACAAACATATTTGAAGTTGGAGCCAAGCCAGTCTTCAATTCCTTCATGTCTGCCTTGTCCAAACGGCAGTCACGCTTCCGCGATCCCGTTTGCCACAATTTTAGGCAGACATTTTGGGATATGTCTTTTATCTTCCTAGAAGATTATAATGATTTTGCCTTTGCCCTTTTCAACACTCAGAAGCGTTCGGCCTAGCCTTGGCATTCTGGAATGTCGAAGTAAGGTGCGCCTTTCGCTACTTGCCTTATTGCAAACTTTGACTTTGTCTCCTTGAGAATAGTCATTAACTCTCCAAGAGTTATTTTTGCAATTTTAGTAGTTCTAAAATCTAAGTATAGATTTATGAAGATCCTTCAATTTCAGTATCATACTTTAAAGATCTAACCCTTAGTTCTGATAAAGAAATTAAGGAGTCTACTGTGACAAGCTTAATGGATTAAGCACTTAAGTTATCATTACATAGATCTTCCAAAGATCATGCTCTACTATTTGCTTAACTCCGGGCTTAGGCCTAATATGTTATTTTATCAAATAAAGTAACTTATTAGTTTTTAGGACTATCCTGAAACTTATTCCCAATTTGAAAATTAAACCATTTAAACATATTTTCCCTAGGATAATATTTTAAATGTCAATCTTTCAATTTCTATCTTGATTCTAATAGTCCAACTATTTAATCAACGATTTAGGTACTATTTATTATAATGATTATTATAGTCCAACTATTTAATCAACTATAATTTAATAGATTAAAATCAATTATATTGATTACTATAATCCATTTATAAAATCAACTATAAATGAATAGTTTGAATATAGTCCAACTATTTATTAAAACAACAATTTAAATATTAGTCCAACTAACATTTAATTTATATGACGAATGATATTTGTTTGAGCACGTATGGCAAGTAATTAAACGAATATTGCAAATTCAATTCTTGCCTCCCACTATTTTTCGGTGAGCCTCTAACCCTCTGTCGAGTACTCGGGAAACCATGTTTCCTAGCGGGCTAGGATCCCGTTAAATATCACACAATCTTGACTTTGGCCAACAAATTGTATGATAATTAACTAGGTAGATCTCTAAGATCAATTGGATCCAGTCCAATTCCTAGATCCAATAGGGGACATCCAAGTCCGAAACATATATCTTATATATGCCAATACATCCAATGTATTGCCTAACCTTTTTCTCTGAATCAACTAAGCCTTGGCTTTGGCACAACAAACTTAGTGATCCCAGTTAAGCGTGACCCATTGACCATGGAAAGCTTCATAATCAATGTCGATGGTAAAGAAGTGGTCTTGACTTTGGCCAACAAACCACAACTTGGACAAGACACTGATATGGAACAAAGCTTTCGTGATTCAAACACATCCTCGATGGACAAAGGCCTTGACTTTGGCCAATAAGCCAATGCCAGTCTTGGATCTTAAGTAAGAATCACTCAATGGAAGGAAAAATTCTTAATATTTGTGAGGGTTTTTCGCGTGCAAATTGGCAACCAATTTATTATCTTTGTTAAGGTGTCATCATCATACACCCTTAAACATGCATTCTAAATACATAATAAAGTGCGTATAATAAAATAATAATGATATGCGGATAGATACTTTATACAATGATCCTAGATCAAATCTCTCATTTTCTCTCTCCCCCTAGCACAAGTATTTACTTCTACACGTTACACTACACTTCTAAAGAAACCTCATTTACATTGAGGGGAAAGGTGAGAAAGAATACAAAGAATAAGGAGGTAATAAGGCTGGACACGCAGGTCCAATTAAAAAATTCCAAATTTATTACAAACAATTTCTAAAATTTTGCCCCACCCTTCTAATATCCATCCGATATTCATTATTCATGCATGCATCGCAACCATGTATTCATATAAGCATGTTATCAATCAATCTATCAAATTAATTAATCTGATAATTAGTGATCATCCAATGTTCAAACAACGATTTGATTTTTTCGCGAGTCAAACTCGTTTTGCGAATAAGTACTCAAAGTACGAATTCTCGAATTAAATTAAATACAAAATTAAATCAAATTCAATTTGTATTTAATACTAATTCGCTATTTAATTCCAAATTAAACTACACTTTATTAATAAACCTTTACGATTTAAATTCAAAATTTTAATCGCTACGGGTCTCAAAGCCCAATTAACGTCCAACGTCAATTTAATTAAAGTCCAATGGGCTTTTATTAATTCTTTTAGGCGTGGACTTTGGCCAACTCGGGTCGAACCCAATAACCAAAGTCCAATCCGGGAGTTACCCCATAAGCCTAGAATCAATTTAGGCCAATTAGTCCCAATTAAACTTTAAAGGTCCATTAGTCGCATTTGGGCTTTATGGAAGCGGTTTTTGGCCCAATTGTATCCATCTAATTTTGCCTAAACCCAACTTGGTACAACCATGCCCAATAAGCCCATTTACAACTTTAAAAGCCCAATTTCCAAAATTATGCCCAATATAATTAAATTACAAATTCCAAATTCCAAATTTAATTAGTGTATAGCATTATTAATCACCCAAATCAATATTTCCAAAACATCAAATTAGCCTAATTAATCATGCTTATCATCATTAAATCATGTCCAACACAATTTAACAAAAATCAAACCCATATACATGCTATATTGCTCTCGGCCAAGGGGAAATTTTATGTCCAAATCAAATTCAATCCAATTAAATTCAATTCAATATAAATCAATATTCCTAATTGATTTCCAACACATCCAATGATCAAAAAATCAAAATCCAAGACAATTTAGGGCATGCTCATTCTGGGCCAAGCTAAGAAAATGGGGAAATTTTGTTCCAAACACAATTTCTTCAAATGATCTAATCAATCCTCAATAAAACATGTTTTAAGCATACTCAAACATCCAATTTAATTAAAACATGCTTAAACACATGTTACCCAAATTTTAAGCCCTAATCAAATTTCATGTTTTCAATTGCTCTGATACCATTGTTGGAGTTTCTTACCGGCCCCAAGGATCGATTATCAAACAAGAAATACATGTGAATACATACGAGGGAGTTGCGGAATACTCACATCGATCGTTGGGCGACGCGCGAGGTAATAAAAATTATGTTTTCTACTCCTTGAAGTCACGACAATGACTGGTTTTGCAGTCCACTATTTTCGGTCATTTGGATCATCTTCGTCAAGCTCCAAGCTTCGTCAAATGATTCCAAGCTCATAGGTGGACTTCCCTATCACCTTCACATGTCTCTTGGAGTGCTAGCTCTTGATAATTTTGCCGCAAAATCATCGTACTTTGGCTTCCCCTAGCTCACGACAGTGAGCAGACGAAAAGAGAAGAACAGCCCACTTTGGGCGTGTAAAGAGAGAATAAGAAGGAGAGTGTTGTTGTGTTTGTTTGAAAAAAAATGGTAATAGATATTCCAAAAAATCAAATACCAAAATTTTTGCCTCCAAAAATCAAAGCCATTAAGGGCTTCAACCACTCCCATCAATCCATCATTCCATCAATCAATGATGATAGTGACTGGCGTCAATCACTTAAAGTGAAAGACATCTATCACTTGATTGACGAATGATGTGCCGCTAGATGTGACTAGCGATTTGAAGCTTGACTTGACTTGCGTGCCGCACTCAAATTCGAAATGTGAATGCGCTCGTAAACAATCCCGAGCTCGGGTTCGCTAATTCCAAATTAATGAATTTTCTGTCGCGACACAATTAAATGATTATGCCTAGTGAAATCACTATTTACGTCGCTAACGAATTAATTGTAAATTAACTCGTTCGCCCGAATTAAAATCTAATTTTAATTCCGCGTCGAAATCCAATTTCGTTAAATATATCGAATATAATAATTTATCGATTAATTCCAAATTAATCATTTTCTCTCTTTAAATGATATTTTATCCTAGATAAAATATCTCTGTAATTAATCCCAGATTAATTTTCTCTCTCTTCTAATTAATCCCAGATTAATTAAAAGTGCGAGTCATACTTCATCGGTGAATCTTCAGGAAGTGACCCAGGAGATCCCCGATATGTTGGCAGTAAAATCGGTCGTCGGACTATCCAAACGTAAGTACCAAGTACTACGTTTTACCGATTTACAAGACAAGGTTGCTTCTAGCAAAGCGTCTGCCTACCCAATTCTCCAGAAATATCCTTACAGAAATAAGGATCTATATCAGACGTAGTATACGTAGTATTGCGTATTCAATCCAGTATCGGATGATCACATGCAAGGCCATGGGGCTGGTACAGGTGTCTGCCCTTTATGAAGCAATATCGGATTACGAGCAACTAGTCTCTTCAATATCGGATAATCATGACCAAGTCATATTATCCCGACGGTAGCAACCTTTTTAGAGAACCATTTCTGTATCCCTACGCGATCATCATCTCCATATGACTGGAGTGATACTTCCGTCTTGACTCACACCCAACAACTACGATTCTCAATATACCCAGAAGAGGCGTACATAGAAACGGGTTAAAGCCTGGACGACCAAAACAAAAGTATATTGATTGTCGCAAGTATTAGCAGTGCAAGTCTCAGGTTAAGACCAAATACACCTACCATAATTTCGGACTTCCATAGACACATATTCATACTACCAATGGAATTCCGAGGGGGTCTATCCAGAGCGAAGCTGTTTCCCGTACCATCGGTAAACACAACCTCCTATTACACTTGCATGAGTATCATATACCGAAATATATGAGAACTATGTTGTTTGTGCCCTCACAATGCGCACAAGTGTAATACGAGTCTTTTACGTATTTATAGATGTCCAATCTCGATAATACTCTGACTAGGGATATTTACATGATTTATCCTTCGTGGATTGATACTGTCTCATATATTCTAAACCCAGGAACAAATCATAAAGACCTCCTATCATTTATACATCTTGGTGATCTAATCACAAATGTGTTGGAGTTTAATCAAGTCACAAGATCACAAACAATGCATAAAAAACGACATAAG